>MNCI01003413.1:334725-410601 GCA_015680685.1 Gnetum montanum | reverse complement strand
TAGAGACATATGTTTAAATAATACAAAAAATATGATGTGTTAACCAACCTACATAGAAAAGTGGTACACATGTACAATAATAAGTGCAAAGTTGAGTGTATGATTACTTAATCTTATAAATTCCATATTAATTATCATGTATACTTAGAAAGTTTTTTACCATTTAGAATTTTTCCCTATATGCACATTTTGCAACAATTCATATGGTTATGTATGTATGTCATGCATACTCTCATCTACCATGCATCACCCACATAACAAATATGAATCAATTTATGGTTTTTCCCATACCTCCTTCCCCACAACCAAAACTAAAATTATAGCACCCCCACCCCTACTACAATCCATACTAAACCTATAATCTTCTCTAAAAACTAATGTTTTAACAAACTAATAACTTCTTTCAAGGGTAGTAGACATGAGGTGAGAGGTGTTAGATTTCAAAAAAATAAATAATCATATTAAAAAATTCTAACAAACTAATATCTAACTAATAAACATCACTTAACAACTAACATAGTAGCTAATAATGTAGGACATCAATAGTCTTTATCTTCTACAATCTAAATTATACTTTATAATCCTTACTAGACTGATTTCAAAAATCTTGTTTCAAGAAGTTTAAAATATACCTCAATTCTTACTCCAAAATTTACTATAATTTAATTATCTCAAGTTCAAATTATACATCTAAACAATTAGGTGACCTCAAATGATCATAATTTTTCATATTTCTTCAAATTTCAATTTTTAGATCTTAAAAAATTTAATTTTTTAAGAGCCACCATGACTTGTGGTGAAATTTTGATACTCTCAAAAACTTACCATAAGTTTTCCATGACTTGTAGTTAATATTTTCATAGCGCACAAGTTAACCATAACTCATGGTGAAGTTTTGATACTCTCAAAAACTTACTACAAGCTTGCCATGACTTGTGGTTAATATTTTCATAGATCACAAGCCAACCATAACTCATGGTAACTATTTCATGACTTGTGAGATACACATTGCTCACTTGTATTGGTAAATACTCTATTATTTTCTCTATTTCTTCTTTGCACAAACACCACTTATGGTGAACTCATGGTGATTAGACCAAAACTTGTGGTTTGATGAAATTTCAAATTTTTGAAGAAATTTTAACAAGATTCATATTGAATATGTGGTCATCTTCACTACTTCCATCATCACAACACTAACAAATGAAAAATATTAAGTAAAAGTATATATGATTAATTTATGTTACCAATAATTATTCTATGTTATTATATAGAAAACATGTTTAGTATACATGAATAATAGACACATCTAATATTTTTTTGTACAAATCCTTTGAGTATGTACAAACATAATGGAAGCTTTATTACATATGAAGACCCATAGGATCCATTGGAAAAATATTAAATTTTCATGAAAAATAAAGATACACTCTACAAATTGACCAAGTACTAATGAGATCATATAAAACAAATTATACAAGTTTTTAGTTGTAATGTTATAATGCTATCTCAAGTGGGTAGTCACAAGACAAGAAATAAATACATATAACTCATCTTCAAGGGCTCTTGATTTGCACAATTGACAAATATGCTTTTCTCAAGGTAGTTGATTCCATCTTCCACTTTTAATTCAAATATGAGAAATTAAGAGAAGCTAGCTAATAGGATTTCAATACTTGATTAGAATAGCATCTAAGAGATAGTAAGCTTCTAAATTTAGTTTATTAGATCTAATTTAGTATAAACAAAATTGTCTATTACCTTTCACATTAGACCACATCTATGTTAAAGCTTTCTACTTGACTAGTTGGTAAATATGCTTAGGATTTTTCTACACATCCTTCCAAGAGATATTCCATTTTCTCAACCATTTCATCCCCTAAAAATACCAATTATTGTCTTATGAATCCTTAAGAACTTCTTTAGAGAATATTTCTTACCTTGTGATCTGTAAGCTATAAGTGTATGTAATGAATTGACATAAGGCTTCTATTTCTAAAGGTAATAAATCACATTCAACTAATAAGATTGAGTAAGGTGTTTGCATCTTCACATTTAACACATTAGGAAGAATTTTTTTTTTGCACTCTTTTAATATCTTTCCAAAGTTCAACATTGAGTCCAAGTTCCCAAAAAACATATACATACAATATAGTAGGATAGATGATAGCTTGAATTTTTATTTTGTTCATCCAAGTTGAGAGTCCTAAATTCTTGCACTTGTTTTTGAAAGCATACAAAGCCTTGAAATCTTATGCTATTTTTTCTTTGATGCACTTCCTCCACATTTAGTTATCCATAAAAATGAGATCAAAATATTTTTTAAAAATATACTATTTACACATTGGTACCTTCAAATGAAATTTATAATAGGTATTCTTTATATCCAAAATCATTAATTTGGTTTTATCTACATTCACCTAAAGACTAGATGACTATAAATAATTTCCTAATATTTGCAACATATTTTGCATACCTTTTGCAATAGATCATCTGCATATAAAAGAAGATTCACTACTTGGATCCAATTTTGATAACATGACTATCTTGCCCATTCTACAACCATTCTTAAATTTCATCAATAAATATATTAAAGAGAGTTGGAGAAAGTATAAAATCTTACTTAACTTTAATTTTTCTTTGGAATTGATATTTTTTCTTTGAATTGCTATATACAATTTCAATAATCACTTCCTCATACAACCTTTGATTTGTTGTAATTAAATTTGAAGGAAGACCTATTTTATGCAAGCACAACAATAGTTTTGTATAGATCACTAGATCATATGTTTTTGTAAAATTAATTAAATTCTTTTTTCTTATGCATTCTGCAAACTCCATGTAGTATCTAAGAGTAAATAAGTAATCAAGAGTGTTCTGATTTTTTCTAAAAATTACTTGACATCTTGCCTTGACCTAGCTATTTTCAACCCAAAAACGAATTCTCTTTTCTAGAAAAGTTCCTAACAATCATCAGTTTCATAATGATCCAACATTTTTCATAATCCTTATAAACAAGTCATAACAAAAGAATGTGACTTATCATGCAAATAACTACAACCTTATTCATGAAACATAAGTAATAAGAAGTGACATGAAAAATTAGAAGATGTGATAAGAAATAATCTAAAGATTAAAAAGATAGTATGTGCAAGTAATAATGAATCATAAGAAAAGATACTAGATAGAGCATCACACAAAAGACAATGAGAATTAGAATCATAAGAAATCAAAGGTACATGACCAAAGTAAGAAAACAATTAGTACTAAGAAATGTAACCAAAGATAGGAGTCATTATGATTCATAAATTAGTAATGATGATCCAAGAAGCCAAAATTTTATCAAGTTGTTTGTAAGAAAAAGAAGTGAAGTTAGGATCCAGTTTCTTAAATAGGACAAGAAGATCCAAGATGAGCCATTTGTAATCTAGTCCAATTTCTTAAAGAGAAATAGAAGACCATTTTTAAGATTATGAAAGAGTGTAAAAGAAAGACTACAAAGAAGGAACAAGCTACAGGTAAGGTCATAGTCTATAACAGGTCAAGCTTTGGATCTTTGAAGAACCCAAGAAGGCCCAACCCATGTAAGATTAATTAATTGAAAAAATTCCCATAAGACATGTCATGAGTAATAGGAAAAGGCAAGCATCATAAAAATGTAACCAAAGAAAGAATTAAGAAAAGAATAAGAATACTAAGAAGTTTTTAGGAAGAAGAGATTTGTAACAAGATTGAGAGGCACCAAGAATGACTGTAAACTATGGATAACATGATAATGAAAGATGTAAAATGATGAATTGTTTAATTAATAAGCTATGTATTAGGTCTTCTAATAACATAAATGAAAGGATAATGATGTAAATCCATTTCTATTCTAAAGACATCGTTATTTATAGAATGGTCTACCTATAAATCTATATTTTTTTGTATCCCTAATAAGTCTCATCATAATGAGATAAATCCCATGATTATCTCATTCCATTCTTAGCATGTATTTAGATAGAAAATCTCTCCATGATATAGAATCAATAAGTGAATTTTATTCGATAGTTCTTCTTTTAGTTTACATACTTTTCTAGTTTTGCTATTTTTCACTAGGATCCTAGGTTCCTTAATTCTTTTCTTTATTATTGGAATTTTAGGTTATTCATAGAGGCTTCTACACATTATGGCATAAAATAATTTTGATATTATATCTCTTCATGTTTCTATCTTTACTAAATAAGATTAGAAGTACTGGGCTACCAAGATGAAAACTTTCTTGATTGCTCAAGATTTTTCGGATTTGATCTCATCAAGATTTAATGACATCATAGATCATACAATAGTTTAGAGCTCTTAATGACAAGGCCAAATTTGATATGAAGAAGACAAGAAGGAGAGATACTAGAGCATTTTTTAGTATTCAAAGTAGCTTGGATCAAATAATCTCTCTAAAGATTATAAAGTATGTTTATGCAAAACATTCTTGGGATGCTCTAGAAGTAGACTATAAAGGTTTAGAACAAGTCATAATGGTCAAGCTACAAATTCTCAACAAATATTTCAAGGCCCTCATAATGAAGGAATCAAAGACACTTAACCAATAGATTAGTTGAGATCAAGAGGTTATGAATGGCCTTCAAGATGGATGTGAAAAACTAGAGGAATCTAAGATTGTGACAAAGATATTTTGAACCCTAGCTAGATGATTTGATCCAATTATCTCTGCAATTGAAGAAGCTAGAGATCTATCAAAATTAACTATTGATAAAGAACCATAAATTATGTAGCTACATTTATTTAGCCTCATCAACACATGTTACATACATTGAAACATATGTGTCGAGGGGCCTGCTACCCAAAATATATAAATATGTGCATGCCATAAGAATTATACATCATAGTTTCAATAGTGTAGCGAAGCTCTTGCAGTTTTTCTTTATAATACTTACTTAAAATTTCTTCTAAGTAACTGCAAGATGAATTGAATTGATTGTACAAAATTTTATTCAAATGCAAGATGCACCTAGATGCTTCTGCATGAATGATAATAAAATTGAGATTAATTTCTTCCATTTCACCACTTGGATTAGCATTTAATTTACTTTCTAGCACTTTACTTTTCATTCACTTTACATTCAAGTAGTTAGGAAATTAATAGTTTATTATATTGCAATGTGAGTATGATGACTTAGAGCATAATGTATTAATGCTTGGTAATCCTAGTAGTGAATACCTGATACACTGAGTAGCAATACCTTGTTAAGATAGTAATGTTAGTACACATTCAAGATGTGTACAACAAGTGGGAATAGATGATCCAAGTTTAGGATAGTTTATTTAATTAATTATTTAATTTAAATAATCAAACATTCCTTTATTTAATCATTTTATAGACAAAGAAGATAATAAAAATTATGAAAATAAATATCTTACATCTTAGTCACACTTAAACATACAAACGATTTTATAGAAATGATGAATGGGAAGATAGTGACTAGTAGTCATATCTTTTACCATATAAGAATATAGGCCACTTAGGTAAAACATAGTCTAAAAAATTTAATTGGATTGCATGTACATGTTAGTGATTCATATGATTGGATGTAGGGAATGCCTGCTACTCATCATTGGCATCGTTGCCAAGGAATTATTTTAGCTAAGTATTTTTAGGTACCAAAATCATACAAAGTCATTGTAAAATTATAAAATGCATCATCTCTTAGAAATAATAATAATAATAATAATAATAATTTTTTAAGATACATGATATAAGAACAAACTAATATGTCTTCTTCTCACAAAACTAATTCACCACCTACTAATGAATCTAGTCGACATCATTGACCTAGAAAGGATGCTAATGAGGTTCCTTAACAAATAAAGGTAGTCTATGTACAACTAGAATCCTATTATCCAAACTTCAACTTCATCCTCCATTAGAATGAATAGCTACACTAGAGAGATTTGGAAGACAACATTGTATTACCTCTTGATCATTCTTTTTCTTTAATGCTCATGGTAGCTCTCATGAAACTAGGATTTAAACCTACATGCAAGAGTATCAAGTAATAGAGTACCTCTCTAGAGAGTATCAACCAATAGAGGCCCAACTGAAATAGAGGCATACTAAGAAGCCTCCAAGGGTAAGTAGGTATTAATCTTAGTATTTTTACAATCATAAAAGGATAACTCAAAATTTCCAAAAGGGTAATCTCAACACATGGTTCTTCTCCCTTTGGTAAGAATGACATAACTTATTAATCATTATGTTAAACCTTGGAAAATAACCAAAATGAGAGGAGAACTAGTTCCAGAACTAGGAGAACCCCATCATAGAGATGATCGAGGCAGAGATGAAGATGGTAGAAGGTCCCATCATAGAGATGGGAGAAAAGAGCATAGACAACAACAAGAGGAGGAAGAGCATCATAAGAAAAGATGACATAGTTGGCCACATCATAGGAGACATGGCCACGATAGAGACTACCATCAATATAATGCCTATGATAAACCATTGCTTGTATGATAAGCATGATAAATATTTTTGAAGTAGTTCATATTTCTACCAGGCCTTAGAGGAATATTTGAATCAAATGGCTTGATATAAATAACATCTCTAAATTTAAAGGATGATGTAATGTTGATCCAAAACATCATTTTCAAGTCTTCCATGATGCTTGTGCCTTGTAGAATAATGAAAATAAATGTAGAAAATCAAACTATTCCCCAAAATACTTATAGAAAAGTAGAAAGTTGGTATTGGTCTTTGGAGTTGGAATGTATTTATAGATGGAGTACTATGCTAGAGCTATTCAATGATAAGTATTAGACATACTCTAGGGTGTTCAACTTAAGGAAACAAATTCAAGGGTGGAAATAGAGCAATCATGAATCTCTTAATGTAGCCTTAGGTAGGTATTACTCTTTTTTGCATTGATGCCTAGGCCATGGTTTTTCTCAAAGGAAATAACTTCATCATGTGATAGATGGACTTAGAAACAAAATAAGAGAGACTCTTGGGATTTATGCCCAAGGAAGATTGTTAGAGATGAGGATCCATCAAATAAAAAGGCTTACTGATCAAGTGGCCAAGGAATAAGAAGAACTTAAAAAGAGAAAAAGTGCAAACAAGTACAACAAAGATCCCTCCATTTGTAAAATGAAGGTACATTTCTATGATCTTGAGGAGGAAGCACTACTAGATGAATTAGTACAAAGAAAAATCTTGCAAATCCAAAAATATATCATAGAGATATCATCTAAGGTAGATAAAATGTGGGACTCCTTGGATTAGAAGTTCTAAATAGTTCTAAATGTTGACCTTTTGACATACCAAAAGGTCAACAATCTTCCCCTTTTTGATGATGTTCAAAACTTGGGAAAATGGATTATCATAATAACATACCATTATATGATAAAAAATTAAAGGCACAAACATATTTATGAATATATATAGCTAAGGATGAAAAAGAAATAAATATCAATAATAAATATGCATCCTTCAGCATTGGTTACATAGGGTTGATTAAGAGTAAGTCTCATTAAGAGCTACCCATATTTGTTCACATTGCAATTCAAAACCAATTAATTCATAAATCAAAAATAATTAGAAGCTATCCAAGAGTATTTCTATGTAATTCCAAAGGTTGAAAACCAAAGTCTGAGAACTAAAAAAAAGTACTATCTTTGAAACATTACACCATGATAAAAAAAATATGTAGCTAGGAAATATCATGTAAAAGCTACTAGTAAAAAAAAAAACACTATCTACTGCATATGCTAAAAATATCAAATATAGATTAGTCATATAAGTATGAAGACTATATTCATATAAAAACAAAGTCACAAAAATTATTCTTCACTATCTATAATATATTAACAATATCCCATGATTCTTAGCACCAAAAATTTGAGTCTTAACAACAACAATCCAACAATATAATATTTCTTCTCCTTTTTGGACATCAACAAAAATAACAAAAAGTATTGCAAGGAGAGAGTAAGTACACATCCATCATAGAAATACCAAAAGGAAAAACTATGAGGTCTACTAAAAGAAATATCTTTATTCTATCAAAAAATCATAGGAAAGATAAATAAATAATAAAAAATATAACTTATCAAGCCTAAAACCTTAAAGGATGAAGCATGTTCTCACCAAGATTCTTAAAAAGAAAAATATAGTACCTAGAAGCACTTCTCAAGATAAAATATCAATGAATGACTTACCAAAAATAATCTTGTACTTACACATTTACCTTGGAGTTTAATAAAAATATTAGATCTACAAAGCTCTTCTTTCTCATTTTGCTATGGGTTCTAGAGTGGGAAGTCTTACTACTTGAATCTTTATGAGTGTCCTTTGGTATGAGTCTTAGAAGACTTCCCCTACACAGGTGGCCCAAAAGATGATGGTTGTAGATAAGGGATAGGCTCCCCCTACACATGTGCAAGACTTCCTCCCAACTTCTCTAAATACAATGCATCTGTTGCAAAGAGAATAGTATTCTATCTATGAGAATCATCTTACTCCTTGTTTGTAGAGATGCATTCTTAATTTCCCAATTGATAATATAGAATCATCAGCAAATTGTACAACAGTAGTCAACATAGTACTAAATTAGTATTGCAATGCCAAGATCAAGTTTGAAGACTTTTGGAAATTAAAGTCTCCCATTAGCAGTACCTTTCAATGAATTCCATAATTTAAATATTTTTAAAAAGAAAGATACCATAGATATGTATAATATCAAAAATCATGATTGTAATAATAATTTTTAACAAAGAAAATCTTCTAAATAATCAAGTGAAGTCATCCATTGTTTTTGAAGATTAGTCAAACTAAGGATCAAAGTAACAGTTGTTGGACAACTTTCCAAATCACTATTCATCAATTTATTCTTTTAAAAACTATTAGGACCTTACAAATATACAAATAAGGTAGTAATGTTTTACTTTGAGTCCCAAGTTCAACAAGTAATACTAATGCTTTAATCAACAATGTAAAATATAACAAAATGAGATAGTCCTACTAAAAGGGAGTGAACTAGATAGTGTTACTTACCAAACCTTATCATGTGTGTTTTTTTATTCTTGATCCCTCATCAATCAATCACCACTAGAGCTTTGATGATTATTTTGCTTCATCTGCATCTCAACATCTTGTAAGATCAAGTGGGGATTTCTTTGGGATTTGCAAAGATTTCCAATCTATAGCATCCATTCAAAAAATTTTCTTTTCATGATTATTAACTAATCAAAACTAACCTCATCAAGTTAAGGAATAAAAAATATAATCATACCTACCATCTCTTACCTTACTTGCTTCTAACTATTGGCATGATTAAGTATATTAAGGATGAGGCCCTCCATTATAGAGTACCTCCCTTGCATTTTATCCTTACCTTTTTTTTCATCAATGTATTTGTTTAAGTATTTTATTTTAATTTAGGTTGTTTCTTCATGCTTGCATTCTAATACTTCAATATCACTGGTTCTTTTATCAACATGTGTAGTCATCCCTTCCTCTTACTTTTTCTCTTTAGGTCTCCAAATTTTTAACTTTCTATACAGTCTTTCTAGGCTTCTTTTTATAAGAATATGTAGCTAATTTATAATGCTTTAACTATAAATAGCAATGAGATTGCTTATGTTCATATTCTCCATAGTAATAACACATAGTTTTCTTCATTTGGTTTTCATGTTCGAACCTAAGTGTATATATCCAATTTGTTGATGTGCTTGTAGATGTCTCATAGTGGAAATGATTTCTCAATCCCCTTTCATTATTTGAATCTTCTCCTTGTCTCAATTTGACTTGTAGAGTATCTTCTCTTTTGCTAACATATTATTGATGAGCTTCAAATCTTTAAAATCTTTGTTAATTTGCTTATGGGAAAGGGTTAGATTTTGCACCTCATCACTTAGGTTTGAGTTTTTCTTTTTAAGATTTAAGAACGTCATATTAAGTTGAGCTATCTCTAGTTCTATAGTATGCAAGGACTTTTTCATTTTGATGCATAAGTTCTAAAATGATATTATTTCACTGCAAAGTATATCATACCTTTCTTCAATGGTACCTTCACATTCATCAACTTCTATTATGAAATCTTCATGAGTAAGGGTCATGAAAATAAGATGTGGTCCTATGGAGGTATTATCCATTTCCTCTTTGTTGTAATCATCATCCTAACTAGTGTAGATATTCTTAGGCCTCTTATCTTCTTGAGCTTCATCCTCAAAGATTGGATCATTAATGAGTTCTTGATTAACTAAGACTATACACGAAAGATATGAATCTTTGTGTTTATTGCTAGTTTCTTTTTCATCATTCCAACTTGTATAGATGATATTTACTCTGCTTTCTTCACTATAGTCTTCCTCTTGTGACCTATAAGCACTAGGGCATTTAGAGGCCAGATGGACTCTTCTACTACATATCTAGCATTTCATAGAAGATGTATTAAAATTGAAAATTTTGAATTGATTATCTCTTATCTTATCTTTTATATCCAATATGCTCTTGATGAGTTAAGTGAATTCATCTAGGATGAATACCCATACTACAAACATCACGTACTTAAAGTGTCCATGCATTCAAGCCTTCTAGTACATGAAGTTGATCCCATCGAACGGCTTGATGTATGGTGCTCCTTCCATTGTTTACTCCTAAGTTGTTAAGCTCAAAACTCGAAGACCATGTAGAAGGGGGGTTGAATAAGTTCCACCAATTTGAACACAAAAAAACACAAAAAAATTATGAGGTATGTTAAAACCTTGGAAAATGGAGAATGTGGAAATGGCTTGTGGTCTTGTAAGACTTGGAAAAGATAAGATCATGATGATGACAAGATGCTACTAAGATTAGGAAAAAAGCCTAGTTGGTAGAAAGACAAGATGATGAGATCTAGATAAGAGCCTTGATGGCATAAAGATTGAGAAAAAATCTTAGATGAAGAAATCATGATTGGAACAAGAGCTTCATGGTGTCAGGACAAGAGATTGGAATAAAGAGCAAGATGAGTTGAGTTGCCAATATGAGATGATAAAGTATCAATTAGAAAAAAAAGATGAAAGATGTCTATAGGTTAAAAGAAGATGTTCAAGGATCTATCAAGACATCCCAAAGGCAAAGATTAAGTTTTAGGCTAGATGTTCCAAAAAAATAGCAAACGTCCTAATTATCCTTGAGATGTTCTAGCTGGAACATCCCAAGTAAGATCCAATTTCCAGTGGGATGTCCCACCTACAAGCAAGAAAAGTTAGTGAGACATGCCAAGCTTGAATGAGACATTCCAACTAGCCATTTTCTAGCCATTGCATAAATTCCAATGGTTATTTGACAAGCATAGAGGCTATAAAAGAAGCGACATCCTCATGAAAAGGACAAGCGTTATTTATAAGAATATTCTTTCATTGTATACATCTTATGATTTATTTTGGTCTTCAATTCTCTATCCTTTTTAAGTTGTATTTTGTATTTTGAGATCCTCAAAGCAAGAAATCAGTAAATTATAGTTAAATTCTCTTCTTAATTCTATTTCTTCCTTTGTAATCCTTATGAGGTTGATGTGATTCATGTGAAAAAACATTCATTGAGCTTATGAAGACCTTGCAAGGTTGAGTATGTTTCTTACAAGAAAACACTCCATGTGGAGCTTATGTCTTTGTAAATGTTGTGATACCCTTGAAGTCATATTTTTGAAGGAACAAAGTTTGGAGGTATGCAATGATTCTACCCTCCAAGTGTCAACATACTCGAGTTGGGAAAATACATAATTTTTTTGTGTCATTTTATGTTTGAATTAAACCTATTCAACCCTACTTCTAATTTCTTCGTCCTCACTAAAGATTGTGAAGAAGAAAATGGAGCAAGGGAATCTAGATAAGGATAGGAGGAGGAGAAGGAATACATGAAAGAACTTCCATTAGCATATTGGTAAGGCTACAACAATTGATGAGGTTTTGGATTCAGAGATATAGGAAGAAGGATGTCACATATGCTAATATGAACATCCCAAGGAATGTTGTCCTATGTTTTCATGCTTAGAAGAATATGGGATATATGCTTTTAAATCCAAACTTTGCAAAAAGGTAACCACATATGAGATTACCTTCTCTATAAGGTAATTATTGGCAAAAATTCCACCAATCACACTATTATCCAAGTGGAGTTCCACCTCAACCTCGACTATTATTATCAATGGTAAAACCCATAATCATGGGGAATGTCACCACCAAGGTAGCAATATTCTTATCATTAACTGGACTTGTTTGGCTACTATGTCTAGTAACCTAAATATTCTCATAGTTTTGCAAGCCAACCCTCTTTCTCCCATCATTATTACCCCCATAAATATCATCAAAAAAATACTCCAAGAGTTGAATCTCCTTCCACTTATCCTTATCATTATCAACCACAACATCTCGCATCCTTTACTTTCACTCCCTTGTCACCTGCATTAGCTATGCAAGGTGAGATTCCACCATAACCTTAGCAATGCAATGCCATGAGGGTTATAAACTTATAAGAATATTACCATTCAAGTGGTTCTGAGGGTAAGCCTAAGAAAAAGGCTTTATTTAGACCCAACAACCCACCTAAACCCTTGCAAGAATCTATGGCTACTAACCCTGCAAAAACTACTTTAGAAATTACCAATGAGTCACCTTCAAACGAAAGGTCCTGAAATGTATGTATTTTCATGTTAACATATGAAGTTAATAACTAGATCAAGGTAATACACATGAAAATATTTGATCTTGAAGGTCCCCTAATCTACTTATAAAATGCATGAACTGATCCACCTAAAGCTCTACTAAACTTAGGTGCTGGGATAAACTTAATCTTCTAAGAGATGTACCAAACTTGGAACTAGACTCCACTAAAGAAATGTAATATTAGGTTAGAGCTTGCTAATCAATCCAGAACTATTACCTTGGGATTGGTGAAGGATATTATGATTCATATTTTTGGATGATCTTATCTAGTAAATTTCTTGGTAATCCATGTGGACAATTATAAGGGAGACTTTCCAATTATTATGAAAAGGGCATGGCTAAGCATAATTGATGCCAAGACAAAGATCATATATCTTTCCTTGGAAATATCCAAGGAAATATCATCAGCTACACTATTGAATAAAATATTTCTTACTATAATGAAAAAGGAATTTGAAATGAATGACCTTGAAAGAATGTACTATTTCCTTGGTTTTCAATTCATTCAAGACCAATATGGTATAATCTTCACTCAAAAAAATTTCATAAAATCCCTATTAGCAAGATTTTTCATGAATAATTTTAATCCCTCTAATACCCCTCTTCCAAAAAATATCAAATTATCTAAGAAAGATGAAACTCCAAAGGTTTATGCAACCTTATACCTATTCCTAATTTGAAGCCTCATGTACCTAACTACCATGGACTAGATATTCAATTTAGTGTTATTTATCTCTTCTAATTTATGTTAGATCATAGAAGATCACATTGGCAAGCAGCTAAACATGTGCTTTAGTATCTCAATGGCATAGACTCATATGATTTTTCCTATGAACCTAATGAAAGTGGAAATGTTATATATGAATTTACTGATGATAAAAGGGGAAATTATGATGATGGAAATTTTAAATCTAGTTATTGTTTCTATTTCAATAACTCATTCATTACTTGGTGTTTCAAGAAGCAAAACACAGTTTCTCTTTCCATAGCTGAATCATAAGTGATTTCTCTTTTAGAAGAAGCTAGGTAAGCAATATGGCTTCAAAATCTTCTAGGTGAGATAATATTTCTACTTAAACCACCTATTATAATATATTATGATAGTACTAGTGTAATTGTCATGGCAAACAATCCAATGCATCATAGTAGAAATAAACACATGAGGCTAAAACACCATTTTCTATGAGAACTCATCTAGGACAAGATTATTTTACCACTTCATGATAGGATAGAGTATAAAAATTGAGATATTTTCACAAAGATACTTGAAAATCAAAAGTTCCTTTCCTTCAAAAGATATTTAGGTGTTAAGAGAATTAACATCATGGGAGGATGGGGATGGGAAGGAAATTGAAAGAATAATGATGTCAATCCATGTCTATTCTAAACTCATGGTTATTTATAGAATGGTCTATCTATAGATCTATATTTAGTTATATTCCTAATACGCCTCATCATAATAAGTCATATCCCATGAATCTCTCATTTCGTTCTTAGCATGTATTCTAGTATAAAATCCCTCCATATGTGATTAGTAAATGAATTTTATTCAACAATTCTTCTTTTAGTTTATGTACTTTATAATTTATATTTTTTTTACTAGGATTCTTGGTTCCTTTGTTCTTTTATAATTGGAGTTGTTTAAGAAACATAAAATCAAAAACTCTAACATGATATTATAATGCAATGAAAATTTTGTTATGAGAAGTAGTTATGAAAAGAATAGAATTAGAATTATCAAAATTGGAGTGAAGTGATATGTTAAGATATTAAAATGATTCATAAATAGAGGACAGTTGTATGAGATAGTTATATGGAGTAGTTAATAAATTTGACATTATATATAGAGGTAGGAGTGAAAGGAATAAGAACATGGGATGATGTATTACTAAGTAAAAGAAAGCAAGAATATTAGAATACAAAATAAGGGAAAAATAAAATCATAGAGAAAGTTCATGAGAAAATGAAGCTCCTAAAGATAGTGTTAGAAACAATGATGGAATTGCCTATGATGTTAATAAAGTAGACAAGTAGCACTCAACATCATCCACTTCTTAAACATCACATGGAGTATATCATATACATACTCCTATGGATGGAAGACAATTTAGATGAGTTGTTATGACACTTAAAGATAATTGAAGATCCTACAAGAAAATGTGTGGACAAAGAAAGACAAGGTAATCATAAAAAATGGCAAGTAATAAGACATTACAACTAGAACCAAAGATCTAGAAATAAGTCCCAATATTATAATTTTGAAAGGACCAATTACTCTAAACCCTATTATCCAAGATTGCATAATGGCAAGCCCATTCTTGATAATGTATGGAAGAAATAGGTTAAGTTACCATAAGACTTAAACTTTGTAAGACTATGTAACATAAAAGAAAGAAAGAAATAAAAGTAGATATTTTCATAATACTTTTCCTATGCTACAAACGATCACCACCATAAACATTCAATGCACTATCAACAATACCATTTATCATAAATGGCCAAGATGAAGTCCAAAATTTGCAATTAAGAAGTAAGAGTGAAGAAATTTCAAAATAAGGGTTTGAGCATACTTAGAATAAGAGTTTTTTGCACATTCCATTGTAGATTTTCATTTGAAAGATTAATGAAATCCAGGTGTACTAATTTTTTTAAACATCAGTATTAAGAACAAGATGAATCCAAAGAAGAGGATCAACTATGATGTCATTCTAGTTGGCAAGGAAGTTTTTATCATGGCACAAACAAGTCCTATTCAATGAAAACTTGAGCTAAAGCATGAAATTACTTTTGATTTAAATTTTCTACAATAAAAGATTAAACTAGAAGTGTTTGAAAAATTGAAGACAGTTGACATAGACGATTATGCATAATTTTAGCTTTCTACTTTAAAATTGATGACAAAAATGAAATAAACTAGTCATTGTAGATATATGCTAATGGAGTAATGGACATGTTTTATTAGGGTAAGTCTAGTCATGAACTAGTATCTGAAGAAGTCATTCATTTTATTGGCAATGATAAGAAAATTTAATCATCATTCATGGATATTTTCTCCATTAATCATGAATTCCTAATACCTACATTTATTTTTAAGAAAGTCCTAGAAGAATGTAGAACAAAATTTTGGGTAAATATAGAACTATTGGCAAAACCTATTCATTCTATATGTAGAATCTATATGCATGGATAGATTTCTCGAACCATCATACTTTAGTCTAGTGGGATACTATTAAGATAATGTATTATATTCAAGCTTAGGATTTGAAATACACTTGGATGAAAATCGTAGTGCATAATTTCGCTAATGCATTTATGAAGAAGAAAGAGGGAGCAAGTAGCAAATTTAGGTTTAGGGGACTTTTGATGCTATTTTCATAAAGATTCTACAAGAAAGTTCCTACTCAATTATTCTCATGCATAGTAATCCCTATTCTTCTAGGAGAAAGTGAGGTTACAAAATTTTTTAACCTTTTGGTATGTCAAAACCTTAAGAAAAATGAAGAATATAGAATGTTTGTGATGGATAATGATTTTTTAGAACATGAACAATAAATCCATAATGAGATATGAGAACTCAAGGAAATGAGATCTATGAGAAGATGTTGAAATGAAGATTACATGAGCAAGATGAGAGCATGGACAAAAATGAAGTTTACAAGTCAAATGAATATGCTACAAGGACTTCCAAGAAGATAATTTAATAAGAGAAATGATCAAAATTAAAAGTCCAAAAGTTGAGTAGATGTCTTGGAAAAACAACAGATAACTATCTCCAATAGTAGACATCTCATGATAGACATCCCACTGTAGATGTTCCACATGCTAGATATATCTCTCCTAAATTGAGATAAATCTCAATTAGACATCTTAACTTCAAATTAGATGTCTACACTAGCCATTTGGTAGCTATTGCATGAATTTCGAGGAATTTTTGGAAACTTCGAGGCTATAAGATGATGAAAAAATATTGGGAATTGAGCAAACATTGTTCATACAAAAACGCTTCATTGTCTATTATATGAATTTCTATTCTTGTTCCCCATTGTAATATCATTTTCTTGATTGTAATTTGTATTGAGCTTCAAGTACAAGGATCTGTAAATTTAGTTACATTCTTTCCTTGTTCTTTTCTTTTCATTATTTGTTGTAGCCATATGTGGTTGATGTACTTCTTGCGAGAAGGCATCTGTATTGACCTTTTTGGGATCCTACAGGATTGAGTGGTTTTGCAATGTTAAAACACTCTAGAGCGTAGCTCAATTTTGTAAAGGCTTTGGGATCCTTGAAATCACATTATGTGCTTATTGGGACCTTGCAGAATTGAGTGGTTTCATAGCTACAAAACACTTTGGAGTAGAGCTTAAAGCTTGTATAGAGTGTGGTGTCCTTCAAATCACATTTTTTGAAGAAACAAAATTCAAAGGTGTGCAAAAATTCTATCCTTCTAGTGTCAACATATCCAAGTTGGGGTACCAAATAAAATTTGGTGTTTTTTTGTGGCTAGTATAATTTTAATTAGGGAACTTATTCAACCACCTTTCTAAGTTCTTGGTCCTCAAGTGGTGTTTGATCCTAATACTCTCAAGTTTGTGTTTCAACTTTCAAGAGTGAACTATGGAGGGGACATCTTATACAAAGCCATTAATGTTCAATGGATTTGAATTTTCATATTAGTAGGCAAGGATGCAAGGCTTATTTGAGTCCATGGAATTCGAGATATCGGAGTCAATCCTTGAAGGCTATACACTGCCCATCAACAACGCATCAAAAGTTCTCAAGCCACAGAACAAATGGATAGCTAAAGAAAGAGAAAGTTTATGTATGATTATAAAGAAATTTTTTTTATATTATGGATTAAATAAATTTCAATAGAATAGAATAAAAAGGTGTAAGACTACTATGGAAATTTTGGAAACTATAGATGCTACCTATGAGGGCATATTTATAGTCAAGCAATCAAAACTTTTAGTCCTATAAAGTGAATATGAGAAACTTAAGATGAGGAAAGGTGAAAAGATTAAAGATTATTTCTTAAGGAAAAATGATCTTATTGTAGAAATTAAGGGTATAAGCAAGGAATTTCTTGAAAGTGATGTAATTCTAAAAATGATTACTACACTATAGCTAAAATTTAAACCTAAGTTCACAATTTAAAACTAAGGTCATAGCTATAGAAGAAATTAGAGATTTTTTGGTCCTAAAATTTGAAGAGCTTCAAAGTGCTCTTATTTCTTATGAGATGAATCTCATAATAATAAAAGAGCAATAAAGGAAAATCCTTTTGCCCTAAAATCAACATGAAAAGAGAAGAAGCTAGTTGATCAAGAAATGAATAGTGAAGAAGAAAGAGCTTTTATATTAAGAAAAGTTCAAAAGCTTCTAGAAATAAAAGGAAGGAGCTTTAATCAACCAGGACCCATGTAATATAATACCAAAGGTAAAGATAAAGGTAAGAATTTTTCAAATTCAAATTTTGATGCATTTTCAATAGAATGTTGGGTATGTGGTGGAAGAGGTCACGTGGCCTTCGAATGTCCTAGCACTGGTAGGTTGTAATGAAGAGATAAAACTGAAGTGGATACAAAATAGGAAAACTTCTACACAAGCTAGGATGATGGAGAAAAAAGTAAAGAAGAGGTGGATGAAACTTCAAAGGATTCACACCTCATCTTCATTGATCTCACAAATGATGATTCTAGCTTATCTGATGATGATGATCAAATGAAAATTGATGAAGAAAGGTATGACCTCTTATGCAATGAACTTATATCTCTTTAAAATATTTGTATAAAATTAAAGAAAAAGGATCAAGATCTCTCTTTATTAAATATAAAAATTTTTGACCTCACAAAAGAGAACTCAAACCTAAGGGTCGAGAAAAAAAAACCTAACATTGTCATATGAGTAGATTAAGGAAGAACTTGTAGATGCAAAACATGTAAATAATCCCTTCAAATATTTTTTGGGTAAGGAAGAAGTCCACATGATAAAAGTGGACTAGGATGCTATCCACAAGAAAAAGCATCTACACAAAATTCATTTGAATAAGAGGCGAGGCTACTTCAAATATTGAGGTGACTATTGGTACTACATCCAAACAAAGAGCAACTTTAAGGTTTGATAACTTTAACCAAAATAAAAGGGTTAGATTCTATTATTATAATAGATTCAATAATAAGAAAAGGGATTACAATTTAAAGTATTATCACATGAACACTTGGTCATATCTCAAAACTCCACGGTCTTATCCAAATGTACTTAGAAAGAAAACCTTGCAGGACAAGAAGAAAGAAAGAACAAATCAAAATGGCAAGGAAGTAAAAAAGGGATGGAGTATCAAAAAAAAGAAAGATAGTAAGAGAATCTTGTCCAACAAATTTATGAAAGGAGCTAGTCCTTAGAAATAAAAGAAATTTATATGAGAGGAGGTACTTCACAAGAAGAATCTCATTCTCAAGCTCCTTAGGCATCTTCATTTCCTTTAGTAAGCAAGGTAAGTAAAGATAAGTCTTCATTTCACTTTGAATATATCTTAAGACTATAGTCATGGTAGTCATCCCCTAAACCTTTCTTGCTAAGATGTCTACCTATAGACATTTATTATGAGACGTCTATATGAGAACTTAGATGTCTACTTTCAAAGTTAGATGTCTACTTGAGTTCATGATAGACATGACATAGATGTCTATACCTCAAAGTAGACATCTATCTATTCATAAAAGACCCTTAACAATCATGATTATATAAATCCAAACATTCATTCCATGAGGTTTCTTGTCAAGTTGTAAATGCAATTCTTGGGATATCCATTATTGATGTTCACAAGGTCACCATTTATTCCATGACTTATATTTTCAAGAATGGTGTGATTCTTGTTTCCCAAGATGAATTTTATGATATTTTTTTTGGGAATTTTTTATCTTTTTATGGTTATCTAACTCCATTCCATCATTTCTGGACATCTAACTCCTAAGAATTTTTGATATTTTGTAGATTGTATCCACTTATACATTGTGGATGGTTATGGACAACAATAGTACGTTTTGACTCCTGTATGTGATGTGCTTATGTATGGATAGTATGAATAGATATTTGTGAACTTCATGTTTTTGTATATGGATTCATCAGCTATATTATAGAGACAAGTTAGTCCTTTCATGTTTTTATTTATCTATCCTTCTTATGGTGAACCTCTTGTCCTGAGTCCTTATATTTATATCTAAGCAATATCCTTGGCTATCATTGGAATTTATACATATTAATTATTTTTATTATTTATCATTTAATATTATTTAATGTATATGTCATAATATGTACTAACCCATTTTGTTAAGTTTTAGACATCAAAAAGGGGAAGATTGTTGACCTTTTGGTATGTGAAAACCTTAAGAAAAATGAAGAATATAGAATGTTTGTGATGGATAATGATTTTGTAGGACATGAACAAGAACTCCACAATGATATTTGAGAACTCAAGGAAACCAAATCTACAACAAGATGTCGAAATGAAGACTACATGGGTAAGATGAGAGCATGGATTAAAACCAAGTCTACAAGTCAAATGAAGATGCTCCAAGGACTTCCAAGAAGATAATTTGATAAGAGAAATCCTTAGAATTAAAAGGTTAAAAGTTGAGTAGATGTCTTAAAAAAATAGTAAACATCTATCTCCAATAGTAGATGTCTCATTGTAGACATCCCACTGTAAATGTCCCACTTGCTAGATAGACGTCTCTTGTAAATTAAGGTCAATTTTAGTTAGATGTCTCAACTTTAATGTAGATGTCTACACTAGTCATTTGGTAGTTGTTGCACAAATTTTGAGGAGTTTCTGAAACTTTGAGGCTATAAGATGATGACAAAATCTTGAGAATTAAGCAAGCACTATTTACACAAATGCTCTTCATTATCTATTCTATGAAATTCTATTCTTGTTCCTCATTGTAATACAATTTGCTTGATTATAATTTGGACTAAACTTCAAGTACAAGGATCTGTAAATTTAGTTACATTCTTTTCTTGTTCTTTTCTTTTCATTATTGCTTGTAGCCCTATGGGATTGATGTGCTTCTTGTGAGAAGGCATTTATACTAAGCATGTTAGGATCCGGTGGGATTGAGTGGTTTTGCAGCATCAAAACACTAAAGAGCATAGCTCAATTTTGTGAAGGTTTTGGGATCCTTGAAACTAGATTTTGAGCTTTTGGGACCTTGTAGGGTTGATTGGTTTCATAGCAATGAAACACTCCAAAGTAGAGCTTAGAGGTTGTATAGGGTGTGATGTCCTTGAGACTAGATTTTTTGAAGAAACAAAGTCCAAAGGCATGCATGGATTCTACCCTCTAAGTGTGGATGTACCCAAGTTGGGGAACCATGTAAAATTTGGTGTGTTCATTAAGAAACTTATTCAACCCTCTTTCTAAGTTCTCAATCCTCAAAATTGACCAATAGGAATCAAATAATGTACAAAAAAATGTCAATAATAACTCTAGAGGAACAAACTTCTTATGAATCAGCTAGCATCTAGGTGTGAACTTGTAGATCAAATAGACACATCTTGATACTTACTTCTAAAGATAAGGGTGCTATGAAGAAGTCTGGGAATCTATCAATTATGCAGAATTCTACATCAAATAAGGAGAAGGCCATAGATGGATAGTTCCTTTCTATCCCTCCTCCTAACTACTCTAATATTGTAGATATTACATCATATATGGGCTATCCTGTTCCAAATGCTATTACTTTAGTTGAACATTATCAATTGATAAAGATGACTAAAGCATCACATAGTTTGAAGGCCTATGTTAATTTATTGACTACTATTGTCTATAAATTATTATGAGTACAAAGCTATTTGTGCTATATATGACTATCTTATTCATATAAATGAAATAATAATAAATTTTTTTGGAAGAATTGATTGAATATAGGAGCAAGGATGTAGATGCAAAAATTAAGAAAGAAATTCAATATTCATTGGACACTAAGTAGTAGAACATACTAAATGATCATGAGTGTGTAAATGTTGTAGTATATCTCTATGTTGAATCTATGATTCATTATGTAGCATTTAGATATGTAGTAGATAACAAAGATGGTGAAATTTTAGTGGCTATCAAGAATTTATCATTAATAGAGAAGGAAAAATAAGAATGAGAAAATATTTTGAAAACTTAAATTAGTAAATATGAAAAAATAAAATTATATTTTTAAAAGTTTTCTTAGACAGTGGAATAGTATAAAGCATATATCAAGACTAAATTATAGCTACTAGATCATGGACCTAGTCAAACAGCTCTATCTATGCAGAAGAAGAAAAAGAAAATTACAAAGATTGAGGAACAACACTTACAAGAGAAGGAAGAATTGAAGGATAAAGCTTGTAAGCTAAAATAAGAACTTAAAGATCTTAATACCACCGATCAAGAGTTAGTGATAGAGCATTAGACACTCTAGGTTAAAAACTAAGAATCTAAGAAGAAGATGTATGCTGCAAATTCAATAACAGAGACAACCAACAACAGTTCATCTCCAAAGATGAAGAAGTGAAGGTGTGCAACATAGAATTAAAAGAGCTACAAAAGGAAATTGAAGCACTAAAGGCATCGATGAAGTACTAATACAATCCTTACAAGATGTACTATAAGCTAAAGTGCTTCCTCCTTCCACTACTAAATTAGCATTATATCCCATTCCTATTTTCCTTCTTGTTCCTAAAGTCCCACCTAAAACTAAAGAACTCCTAGTTATCTTTGAGTCATCTCTTATCATAGAAATAGAGTTTACTGTATCCATTCCATAAATGGGCACTCCATGATATACATTTGTCCATTTTGAAGTTAATAAAGAATAGTGGTTACTTATGTTTGATTTATGCTACATGTTTGTTATTTCTACGAATTCATGAGTGAAGGTGAATAATTATATCAATTTCTATGAATATATAATGCTTTATGACTGGCCACTATGAAGTATTTTATGATTCATAAATCACCAATAATACTCATTAACTTTGTAAGAAATAACAAACAACATTACAAAACTAATGCTTGAAGGGGTGTGTTAGAATATGATCATGATACAATGCACAATCATTAGTTTCTTAATGATCTACAAGTATTCATAATCACTTGTAAACAAATCATAACAAAAGGATGTGACTTAGCATGCAAAATATTACGATATTATTTGTGAAACATATGTAGTCATCAATTGATTGCAAAGGAGTGATGTGAAGAATTAGAAGATGTAGTAAGAAACAATTTGAAGATTAAGAAAATAGTATGTGTAAGTAATGATGAATCATGAAAAAAAATACTAGATGTAGAGTAACATAGAAGATAATCAAAATCAAAATCATAAGAAACTAAAGATAAATATCCAAAGTAAGAAAGCCATCAATACTAAGAAATGTAATTGAAGAGAGGAGTCATTATGATCCATAAATTCATAATGACGATCCAAGAAGCCAAAAGGTTATCAAGCTATTCATCAGAGACAAAAGCAAAGTTAGAATTCAAATTTATAAACAGAATAAGAAGATCCAAAGTGAGTCATTCATAATTTGGTCTAGTTTCCTAAAGAGGAATAAAAGACCATTTGAAAGGTTATGAAGAAATGAAGAATAAATACTACAAATAAGGAATAAGTTACAATTGAGGTAGTAGTCTGTAATAGGTCAAGTTGTGGATCATTAAGTAACTTAAGAAGGCATGGCCCATATAAGATTGACCAAATGAGAAAATTTCTAGAAGACCTATCTTAAGTAATAGGCAAAGGTAGTTAAGATAAGGATGTAGTCAAAGAAAGAACTAAGGAAAGAATAAGGATAAGAAAAGGTTATTATAAAGAAAGGATTCATAACAAGATTAAAAGATACCAAGAACAACTACAAAATATGGACAACATGATTATGAAAGATATATAATGATGACTTATTTAATTAATAAGTTATGTGTTAAATTATCTCATAACCTAAACGATCCTTATATAATTAAATTTGTCTAAGAGACATAAAACCAAAAACTTTAACAAAGTAAATATTGAAGATTAAGGAAATTTAACAAGACCATTAGAAATCAAAAGATTAAAATTTTTTTATCCATTTTAATGATTTTTATCCATCTTATCAATAGTATCATCTACAGAATGTTGTGTCTAACTATGATCTTCAAAAATGTCTAAATTATCAATAATATGTTAGCATTGAATTATTTTTATGTGTTATGAACTTATCCTTACAATAAAACCCCACAAATAAATACTAAAACTTTTGCTAAAAATTCTACAATATCTCTACCTAAGAATTAAAAAATATGATCATGAGATGGTTCTATAGAATCACATGATGTATCATCTGTAAGAGCAAGGAAAGCATAACCATGTTGACATAATATTTTTAGGCAAACATATTATTTATGATCATCCATTTTTTTAAAAGAACATAATTTTCAAGGGATTTTGTTACTAACTAATAGGGGTCATGCCATTTTTAAACTAATGGAATTTATATGAAAACTATAGTGCAATCTAATCATAATATTTGAGGATAATGTTAAGTGGATTGCCAAGAACAATTACATATGTCATTATGTTAAATAAATATAGAAGATATTATAATACATATGATGTATTTAGAATCAATGTTGTCATGATAAGAGCTAGAGGAAAATATTTATGATTTTTTATTCTATAACTTTTATGGATTTAAATTTATAAGAAATAAACAATGATAAATACACATACATTAAAATCCCACCTCATGAGAGGTGCAATACCACATATAAATGTAAATAAAATGGCTCTTAGTCATAACCTTGATGGCCTAATACCATGCTACATAGTTATGACCTTCTTGGGTGATAAATCATGTTTTTCATCACTCCGATATTGGGGTGGCCACGATATTGGATACATGATATCGCGACCTGAGATGCGATATTGTACATTCGATATTACAGGGTTACTCCCAGATCTATAAATACAACACCCAATAGAAAAACTCTTGTAGTTTTTCCATTTGAAAGTTAGAATATTTTTCAAGTGCCTGCAGCAAGAGATCTAAGTGTGAACAAATCTTTATTGAAGCATTAATGTACCTGAGCACACCATTGTGTTGGCAATAAAGATGAGCTCTTTGATCCATTCATTACAGCACTTGAGATTTTCTTTCTTATGATTTACATATTGTTATTTCATGAAATTTATATTAATGTTTTTATGTAGTAATTAATTTTGATTAATCAAGAAAATTATTAAGATACACAAGCATGACCCTTTGAGCATACGTGTGACACTTGGTAGCTTAGAAATAATTAGCATTTGATAGCCCAGCAGTGTTCGTACAAAGTTCAGGATGTGTCTGGGAAGTGGAAATGGTTACTTGTGTTAGGCTAGATTAGACTATAGTTTACTTTGCAATTATTCGCTCTCACTTTTAATCACTCTTACTTTTATTCTTGTTCTAGGTGAGTAATTCCATAAAAACACAAAATAATAAAAATCTTATGCTTCAGTCACACTTAACCATACAATTGTATTCAACAAGTGGGACTGGGAAGACAATGAAAGAACAACACACACACATTGTTTAGCTCTAGTACACTTAGTAATTATAGTTTCTGGAATTCGACCAAATTGCACGTGAACACTTGTGATTCATATGGTTGGGGGTAGGGGTACCTTGGCACTCATCCTCGGCATCGTTGCTAGGGACTATAGTTCTTTGTGCATTATCTAAGCCTAGTGAAATTTAGTAACCTCTTTGAGAGTCAAATCTTATGTAAACAAAAATTATTATTATTATCATTAAATTAAATCTCAACTACACACTATTTATTAACACAAAATGTCTTCTTCTCACAAGAGCCCATATCTACCCAGGGTAGTTCAAGTACCTCAACAATACCAAGTGGTATATGCTCATCCTAATGAGTATGTACTAGAATTTACCTTCATCTTACATCAAGATGAATTGATGCGGTGGCATGATATGGAAGGCAACATTGTGTTGCCACCTGACCAATTTGTTCCAGCAATGCTCCAACTAATGCTCACATGACATGGCCTTCAACATCTCCATGGAAAATATGAGATGTGAGATCTTGACTCAAGGGATTATCATCCCACTGAAGTGCAAAGATTAAAGGATTAGCAGTTAGAGCACCAACACGAGCTTGTGAAGGGCAAGAGGTCAAATATATTTCCACCTCTGCTTGGCCCAATTGATGAAAGTGAATACTTCTTTAGTGATTCTCATCTCTTTGATTTTGTCCAAGGATCCCTCAACCAGAATGTACAATCTACAATCCATAATCTAGGTTCTAGTCAAAATGGATCCAATGATGAAAATGGATCATGGTCATTAGCATCCAAGGAAGGATGATAAGCATCAACGCAAAGTAAGTTCCTCTTCTTCTTCCCCTTCATCATCATCATCTTCTTCATTTGGTTTAGATCATGGTCGTAGAAAAAATAACCATGATGGAGGTGACCAACAGGACCAGAATAATAGAAGGGACTATAGGGATAGTTGTGACCAAAGACATGGGCAATCCAAAGAGGCCTAACATCAAGAAAGAAAAACTAGTAGGGAACATCGTAGGAACCACCATCATGGCCTTGATGAACCTCTACTTGCTACTCGGGGTATGTTAAACATTGTAGAGGCTCTGGGGATTCCAACCAGGCACGTGAAGGATAGCAGAATAAAGAGGCTTGATATGAATAATATCCCTTGGTTTGAGGGACGATATGGTGCTGATCCATAAAATCATCTTCATGCCTTCCAAGATGCATGTGCCTTGCAGAACATTGAAAATGACTAGCAAAATTTAAAACTATTTCCAAGGATACTTATAAAGGAAGCAGAAAGTTGGTATTAATCCTTAGAACTAAAATCAATCAAGTAGTGGAGTACGATGTTGGAACTATTCAATGACAAATATCAAATGTACTCCCAAGTATCCAATCTAAGGAAACAAATTCAAGGGTGGAAACAAGGGAATCATGAGCCATTAGATGCTACTATTGACTGATACTACTATCTATTGCATAGGCGTCTTAGCCATGGATACTCTCAGCTTGATCAACATCATCATATCATAGACGGGTTGCAGTCTAAAACCAAAAAAACCCTTGGTGTCTATGTCCAAGGGAGATTGACAGAGTTGATCACTCGTCAAATTCAAAAATTAATTGAGTAAGTAGCCAAGGAGGAGGGAGAGCTGAGAAAATGTAAAAGTGTAGAAAAATACAATAGAGACCCTTATATTTAGAAAAAGGAGGCTCAAGTTTGTAATAGTAAGGATGAATTCGCCATAGATGAGGTGGTTAATCAAAAAACCTTTCCATTCCAGAAATTGCAGTTAGAAATTATGGCTAAGGTTGATCAATTATGGGACTCCATGGACAATATGTTTCAAGTTATTTTAAAAATTGTTGAATAGTCCAAGGAGTAAGGTGGTGAGTGAGAGTGTTGGAGACGTAAGGAAGCCGAACATGCCAAATATAAGGATAAAGGTAAGATAGCTATGATAGAGATGGCTACAGATAGTGATTTAAATGATGATGGTGGGTGTGATGTTTGCCAATATGAACATCCTAAGGGATGTTATCTAGTTGTATCATACTTGCAGAAATTTGGGGTGTATACCTTACATCCATGACTTGCACAAAGGAAAATGTCTAAAATATTTTATTATCCATAGGGAAATCCTCAACAGTTCCACCAACCATAGTAGTACTTCCCAAGTAGAACTCCTCTATAACCTTATGAAGTGTATCAGTAGTGGTAGCAACCATAATCATGGGCATTACCACCTCCAAGACAACAATACCCTTACCAGTAACCAAATCCCTATGGTTACTATGTTTAGTGACCTTCATCTCCAAGGGACTCCTTTGGTCATATTGCTACTTAGCAATCTCACCACTACCCTCTTGAAACATACCAATCCTCCTATCCATGGAGGGACATCACCTACTACCCTTATGCACCTCATGTCCTTGCATCAACTCCTTCACCTCCTGCACAACTACCACTTGCTCCATCCATGCAGGGTGAATTGCCTACACAACCATAGCAAAGGAATGCTACGAGGGTAGTTAACCTCCAATATGTTAACCCATCCAACAAGTCGAAACCACAAACCACAAACAAAGAAAAGATCCTTCTTTCGACCTTGTAGTCCACAAAAGGCTTCGAACACATCAATGGTTGGTAACACTACTCCTACACCTTCATTTTTTCCCTCTCTATCTAAGTCCCCTTCAAACCAAAATCCTTATTAAATCCATACTATAATGTTAACACATGTTATATCTGGTTGGATTTGAGTTGGTAACCTGCCTAGAAAATTGTTGGGAATGAGCCTTACAAAGCTCTTCTTGACTTTAGTTCTAGTGTTAATCTAATCTCACATGAGATGTACATAATGTGAAACCTTCCTCCTTTGAAGAAGAGCAACATCTAGCTACAACTAGTGGACTAGTCCATTACATTTCCATTGGAACTGGTTGAAGAAATCATCACCACCATTTGTAGGTGTTCATATCCCATTGATTTTCTAGTAATCAAAGTGGAGAACTGCAAGCGGGATTTTCCAATTATAATGGGAAGGGCATGGTTAAGTACTATGGATGCTAAAATGGGCATTAGAGATCTTTCTTTAGAGATATCAAAAGAAAATGAATTTGCAAAGATTGAGAAGAAGAGAGTTCTATGTATTGCGTGCAACGATTTAGGGTGCCATTGTGTGCGAAAGTTATGGTCAATAAAGCAAACATCTATCTCTACATGCAAGAAGTGTGCACCAGAAAAGGATAGCCAGAGATGTCTATATGCAGTAGCCAAAAAAAAAGAAGGCATCTAGTGGCTAATAGCTGATACTAGTAGTAGTATATAATGCATGGAACTAACTAAGGGCTTAATATACAAGTACATTGCAAGTATGGATGAGCTTAAGAAAGTTCACCACTAACTCTTGGAAAGAGAAAATGATGATGTCAATTGGAATGAGCTTGAAATTCTTGATAGTTTTAAACAAGAACCCCTGAATTGAAGATACTACTAGCTGGAATGGAGTATGTATTTTTGAAAAATAGAAGGTTGATTATCATTAATGCCAAGCTTGCTATAGAACAAAAGAAAAGGTTGATAAAAGTTGTGGAAAAATGGTTAGCAACATTCTCTTGGTCATATTCTGAACTTACTAGGATAGATCTAAGTATATGCCAACATCAAATATACATTGACCTCACCGTCAAGCCAAAATGACAGCCATAGTGATCTTTGAATTCCAAGTTAAAACAGATTGTCAAAGAGGAGATTGAATAAATCCTCAAAGAAATATTCATTTACCTTGTCACAAATAGTGAGTGGGTCAGCCCTCTTGTGATCATGCCAAAGAAAGAAGGAAAATGGCAAGTATGCATTGATTTCTGGCTGCTAAACATGGCAACTTTCAAGGATCATTTTCCATTGCCTTTTGTTGACCAAGTGCTAGATACCATTTTGGGGCATAGCTATTACAGCTTTCTTGATGGTTATAGTGGCTATAACCAAATCGGGATTGCACTAGAGGACCAAGCAAAGAAAAATTTCATTAGTCCTTAAAGGAGTTTTTCTTACCAACAAATTCCATTTGGTCTACGCAATGCCCCAGCCACATTTCAATGATTAGTTCTTAGCATTTTCCAATAATAGGTCAGTAGTGGGGTAGAAGTCTTTATGGATGATTATTCTACCTATGGAGCTACCTTCGAGCAAGCTTTGGACTATCTTGAGCAGGTGTTAAAATAATGTGTTGAAACAAACATCCAGCATAATTGGAAAAAGAGCCATCTTATGGTCCAAGAAGGCATAGTCTTGGAGCATTTCAGAAGTAGGAATCGAGCTAGACCTTGAAAAAATAAGGATCATCCAAGGAATAGCCTACCAACCTACAATAGTTAAAGAAGTTCGATCATTCCTTGGTCATACTGGCTACTATCGGTGATTCATCAAGAATTTTTTCAAAATCATCAAGTTGTTGGTAGAATTGACAAAGAAGGATGCATCATTCATCTAGACCCCTATATGTGAATTAACATTTTAATAATTGAAGCAAAATCATGTTGAAACTCACATTCTTCAAGAACTAAAATGGTCCAGACCATTTCATGTGATGACTGATGCATCAAATTATGCTTTGGGGGCAATGCTTACATAGATGGATGATCAAAAACATCCATATTACATTCACTATGCAAGCTGGGGCATCGTAGGTGCACAACTAAACTACACCACTATAGAAAAGAAGTTGATGGTAGTGGTGTTTGCTTTAAAAAAATTCAGGCACCATGTTTTGGGCTACAAAGTGTTTGTGCACACAGATCATAGCACCATCAGATTTCTAATGAACAAGCCAATAGTGAGCCCCTGTGTCATACGATGGCTTGTGATTTTGTAGGAATTTGATCTCATGATGGTAGATTGTAAAGATGTGGAAAATGTGGTTGTGGATCACTTATCATTACTAAGATGGGATGACAAGGAGAAAGAGAGCCCTTTATCTAATCAATTCCTTGATGAATCTCTCCTTGTAGATGCTATTAATGCATAAATGCCTAATGAACTAAAATGGTATGACACCATCCTCACTTATCTGCTCAAGCAAGAATTTCCGTAAGGGTTGGATACTAGAAAGAAACAAAAGTTTCTTCACTAGGTCAAATATTTCATGGAGATTAATGAAAACCTTTACAAGGTTTGTCTTGGTGGCCTAGTACATTGGTATGTCCTTGATATGGATTAACTACGCATTCTGCAGGATGCTCATGAAGGTCCTTGTGGGGTCCATTATGCTGAGAGATGCATGGCCATAAAAATCTCATGGTAGGGTATTATTGGCCAACAATCTTCAAGGATGCACATCAATTCATCTATGCTTATAATCATTGCTAGAGGAATGGTGGAATGACAACATGAATGGAGGGATGATAAAAATGGATACAACCTCCTGAACCATTCAACATTTAGGGCATTGACTTTATGGGTTCCATTACACCTTTATCAAATGGAAAGACATATATAATAGTTGTAGTTGACTATTGTACCAAGTGGGCAGAGCAGTAGCCATCACTGACTATACATCCACCACCATTGCTCAGTTTGTACAACAAAATGNTGACTATACATCCACCACCATTGCTCAGTTTGTACAACAAAATGTCATAAACAGGTTTGGTGTACCTCATGCATTAATTTCTAATAATGGAACTAGGTGCCACAAGTGGGACTGGGAAGAAAACAAATGAAAAACATGCACACATTATTTATCTCTAGTGCACTTAGTAATTATAGTTTGCGGAATTTCACCGGATTACACATGAATGCTTGTGATTCGTATGGTTGGGCGTAGGGCTACCTTGCTTCTCATCATTAGGTAAGGGTGAATCATCACACATTATAGAAAAGAGAATTAAATAAATATTTTTATGGTTTTAATGTTTTATAATGTTATTATAATTTTAATGTTTAAGATATCAATGGAAAATAAGGGAAAACCATAAACTTTATTCACTACGCAAACACTAGATTCCACATTAACCAAGATACCAAGGAGGGTGAATTTACACCCATACATTGATATAGGGGGTGCACTAATTCACAGTAGTTAGTGTACTCTAAGGATCATTGAACTTAGAAGGGGAGGGATGAATATGTTCCCTAAATTAAAAATTCTTTAAAACAAAGCACACACAAAAATTAACATGGTTTCCCAACTTGGGTAGTCCACACTTAGAGATTAGTTCTCTAGCATACCTCTAGACCTTTTTTCACTCAAAATGTGATTTCAAGAACACCAAATCTTGTACAAGCTCTAAGCTCTACTTCAGAGTGATTTGATGCAATGAATCCACTAAACCCTACAAGGTCTCAAAAAGCTTAGAATGTGGTTTCTAGGATTTCACACTCTTTACAACTTGAGCTTTGCTCAGAAATGTTGTGGCACTACACCAACACTCAATCCCACAAGATTCCAACAAGCTTAAGCAAGATGCCTTTCCACAAGAAGCACATCAACCCCATAAGGCAAAAAAAGATAACAACAATTACAAGGAATAAATGCAACTAATTTTGTTAATCCTTGTACTTTGAGGTATAACTCACTTTGACCAATTAGAAAAGACAAAATATAATATAATGAGGAGTAATAACAAGAGAATTATGATAACAATGATTGCTTGACAATGACACTTGATAGTATACAATGCTTGCACATTTCCTAGTGAAATGAAGTCTTTTTATAGTTAATATGTTTTTGAAATTTTCTCTAAATTTGTGCAATGACTATCTAATGTTCACTGGAGACATCTTCGTCAAGGCTAAGACATCTTTCTGCATCAAACCTTCATTTGAGAGAGTCATCTTCTCTATTGGAAAGATGTCTTTGCAAAGATGTCTTCATGAAGATGTCCTTTTCACTAGAAAGAGGTCTACTATTTTTCAAAGATGTCTTCATCTGAGCAACCTTCCATTCAACCAAGATGTCTTTATTGATTTTCCTTCACTTCAACCAAGACATGTACTATTTCTTGGAGAAGTCTTTCTTGAGTTTCATCTACACTTTGAAATATTCATTCCTTATCCATGATTTTTGAATTTCCTCTTGCTTTCTTATAGATGTCATTAAGCTCTCCTTTTTTCCAAATCCAAGTTCTTGGACTGCAAACACAACAATTGCACAAACAACCTTATTCTCAATTTTTCTTAAGTTTTGACATACCAAAAGTTCAACGATCTTTTCCTTTTTGGTAATGTTCAAAATTTAAGAAAATGGGTTAGTATAATCTCAATATAATAATCACAATATCGCTAGTAAGAACTTCTCCTCCTTTTTGGACATGAAACAAAAAGGGTGCAAAATTTTTTACTAATGATATATCATTTTAGAATAAAAACATATATAAAACCATTGCATGTGAATCACTCCTCATGTAAGGATCTGTAGCGAAGTTTATTGGTTCAAGCATATGCAAAAATTATTCAACATTTAGACATTCCATAGGGTTAATAAAGTAAAATCATTTATATCATGAATAACCCTTTATCTATTCACCCTATGATTCACAATAGGTCTAGGATTTTCAATGAATATCTTATCTCAAAACCAAGGAGCCTTTTGAGCAATCAATTAAATAGCAGCTCTAGATTGAAACTATGCATATTACAATATATGATAAGGTTTAACCCAAGGATTTTTAGAAAATTTGATTTTTCCATAAGAATATACAACCATACATATATAAAAAGGTAATTACATTGTGCACATACATGCACAAAACTAAATAATTTGATAGTACCAAAAATATCCTCTTAGAAATGCTTAGTAATGGAGCTAACACCACATATTAACACATGGTAAACTTCTTAATACAAGAAGGTAAAAACATGATACCAAATAAAGTAACACATTATAACACCCTAGCTATATAAAAGAGCAACCACAACCAAACATTTACTTGTCAAAAAAGTCTATCTTTATAGATATACTTCAGGTTTTTGCAAAAGAAATTGGGAACCCCATTTTAAGTACCAAATAGAGTACTTGAGATAATAAAAGGTGAGTACTTCTCAATAAATATGCACTAAGGATCTTAGGTAATTAAAAAGAAATAGAACCAAAAGATCTCTCAAGTTAGGTCATAAAAATTTCATGAGCATTTACCAATAAGGATCTTATTTTATAAAAAATCATAAAATATTACCAGAAAAAAGCTCTCTTTTACTCATTTCTCTATGAGGGAGCATTGAAATGAAGTTTTTCTACTATATTGGTGCCTCCTTGAATGATAATTGATTATTAGGTATAGCCTCTCCCTACAAAAGTATAGATTCTAAAGCTCTTTTTGGTTCAACTTAATCTTTTCTCATCAAAGTACCAACCCTACAAACCAATGTTAAAATCAAGTGTGGAGACTAGATTTTCCTATTAGTACTAATATTTCTTCTGAAAAACATTCTTCAAAAGATTCATGAATTTTATCAAAGAAACCACTTTAAAATATTAAATATTCAAAAGAAATATAACAATGTATAGTTCATTGTGAATGTAGCCAAAGTAAGTACCCAATAAATTTAGTTTAAATTCCACACTACAAACTTTCAGAAAAAAATGCTTATATGCACATAAACAATACTACAAAAAATTATTTAAAAAATTATCTTATAAGAGTTGATCAAGAGAAAACATTCCTTATATGTCAAAAAAAATTTAGAATTCATAAAGTTTAGCAAGCAAGGGCATAGAAACTTACCTTGACTTACCATGCTTGTAATAGAGAGTAAGAAGACTAATGAAGTTTGAGATGAGGTCCTCTATCATGAAGTACCTCCTTACCTTTTGGTTCACTTACATTAGATCTTTTTTATGATGATCCTAATTGATGATGTTCTTCATGATCACTTATTGGATCATTTGTGTCTTTGAGAAAATTTTTAATTCTTCATTTCTTTTCATTCTCAACTATTGTTATTTGTAAAATTTTTTTCCCTAAACCTAATTATGCTTGTGCTTGAGCTTATACCGTTTTGTTAGAATTTTTCTTCATTTTCATACCTAGGCTGACTTTCATATGTTTCTCCTCCTAGAAGATCTCTACAATCATTTTTAAAAGAGGTTAGTTGTTGAATCTTAGCTCTTATGTCTAAGATTTCTCCTTTTAACTTGACATGAATTACATCAAGTTTTCTATTCAAAAATTCCTTTACCTTTCCAATTAAGTAATGAAGGATGAGAATCTCTTCTTTGTGGGGTCAATTTGGGAGAATAAGAAAAAAGAATAAGGGTTTTGACTTTAATAGTAGTAGCGGACAAGGGCTTTGGACAATAGAGAAGATGCCTTTCATACACAGTAGATGTGTTTTCCATGTTTTGAAAATAATAGTAGACATATTTTATCTATAGTAGAAGTCTTTGCTACATTGTAAGAAAAATTAGATAGAGATCTTATTTCATGAGTAGATGTCTTCATATAAACGTCTTTCATTTGGAGTAGATGTCTTTTCCACACTGTAAGAAAAATCATATAGAGATCTTATTTTATAAGTAGACATCTTTGCAAATATGTCTTCAAGTAGACATCTTTCGAAGATAGGTTCAACATGATGGGGTTTGTGAAAAGCTACCAATGACTATAGTCTTAATAGACGATTACACATAAAAAAAAACTTACCTCTACTTAACTACTATTCTATTGAAAATCTAAGGTACTCAGAGAGCTAGAGAAGAAATTTCCTCTTTTAAGGTTTCTCTTCTCAACTAAACTTCTTCAATGTTCAAGACTTGGCTTCCTCTTATGAATTTTTTAGTGAGATTTTCCTACTTACCTTGTTCATTCCTTTTAATTCTCCATTATTTCCTTATTCCTTTGTTCTTTTGAGTTGATGTCCAATCTCTCCTATGCTCTTGCAAAAAGTCCTTTCTTGGTGCACTCTGATAAGACTGAGTCCTATGATATGACCAATTATTCACATGATAATACTTAAGATTGCAATCCCATTGTTTATGCCATAATTTATGACAATAATAGCACCTAATCCTCCAATGATAGTATAAATTATTTAGATGATCAAACCTTTTAGGATCATTTTGATAGATAGGAGCTTCCTCTAATTTTGATGTAGTAGGAGTGTCCTTTGGAAGATCATTTGATTATAGTAGGCTTTTTGAAGATGGTTAGTCTTGCATATAGCATCCTAGTCCACTCTTATCACATAAACTTCTTTTATCTCCTAGAACCATCCAAAGGGATTCCTTTCCCTTTACCAATCTTTCATTTACTAACTTAACATATGCAATTTCTACTTTGGCCTATTCATAAGATAAGGTTAGTTTTTCATTCTTAGCCCATAGGTCTGAGAGTCCCTTAGTAAGGTTTGAAATAGTTAAATTTAATAAGGAGATTTCTTGATCCTTTTTGACTCTTTCATTTAACTTATTACAAATTTTTTGAAAAGATAAAATCTCATTGCATAATAAATCAAACCTCTCTTCATCATTAATATTATCATTTGATGAATCAATGTTATCATCAATGAGGATCATGCAAATGAGATGAGAAATTTTCACATCATCCTCCACTTCTTTCCCACTTTGCTTCCCATCATCCCAAATTGTATAGAAGTTTGTCTTCTTTACCTTGTCATTGGATCTATCCTTTTTTTGCAACCTGCTATTGTTAGGACATTTAGAGGTCATATGGCCTCTTCCATCACAAAACCAACATTCTATAGAATAGAAATCAATGTTGAAATTTAAAAGTATTTTACCTCTTTATTTACCTTTGAATCTATTGGATCTTTTCTGATTTGGCCCCTTGCTTCTTCTTGCTATTAATCATTGTAGCTTCCTTAAGAGAAAGGCAATTTCATCTTCACTAGCTTAATCATGCTCATTAGGATCCTTCTTCTTGGAGGTAGTCTTTAGAGCAATGTGTTTTTCTTGGATAGCTCCTTTGTTTATGAAATTCATTTCATAAGAAATAAAAGCATTTTGAAGCTCTTCAAATTTTAAAGTTGAAAAATCTATGATTCCCTCCATGGTCATAACCTTTTGTTTGAACTCTGGATGAAGTGTTCTAATTATTTTAATGATGACCTCACTCTCAAGAAAATATTTACTAGTACCTCTAATGGCTACAAAAATATCATTTTCTCTAGAGAAGTAATCTTTTATTTTCTCACCTTATCTCATTTTAAGCTTATCATATTCGCTTTGCAAAATTAACAATTCAGATTATTTGATAATAGAGGTTTCTTCATAAGTAGCTTCTAATGTTTACCAAATTTCTTTGGCCATTTTACAACCCACTACTATATTAAAATCATATTTATTCAAAGTTCAATATAAAAACTTTTTGACTTTTGAGTCAAACATAAACTTATCTTTCTTCTCTTGTGTTCATTTGTTGAAAGGCTAGATGGTTCTAGTGGAGTTGTCGATAGATGGAGTGTAGCCTTAAAGGATGGACTCTAGACTTCATAGATTCAAAAAATCCTTGTATCCTAAATTTCCAATAGGAAAAGTGAAATCCAACGAATGTGGGTGGCTTTGTATAAGATGTTTCCTTCATTGTTCACTCTTGAAGTTGGTGATGAAGAAGAGTACTAGGCTTCAATACCACTTGAGGATTGTTGAACTTAGAAGTGAGGATGAATAAGTTTCTCAAATTAAAAAATCTTTGAAAACAATCAAACAAAAAAACTAACGTGGTTTCCCAACATGGGTAATCCATACTTAGAGGGTAGTTTGCTAGCACACCTCCATACTTTGTTATCTAAAAATGTGGTTTGAAGGATACCATACCCTTTACAAACTCTAATCTTTGCTCCAGAGTGGTTTGACACAACAAATCCACTCAACCCCAAAAGGTGTTGACAATCTTAGAATGTGGTTTCCAAGATCCCATAACCTTCACAACTTGAGCTCTACTTAGGAGTGTTGTGGTTCTACACCAACACTCAATCCCATAGGATCTCAACAAGTTCAAGCAAGATGACTTCCCACAAGAAGCACATCAACCTCATAGGGCAACAAAAGAGAAAAAAAATTACTAGGAATGAATGAAACTAAGTTTGTTGATCCTTGTACTTTGAGGTACAGCTCACCTTGACCAATTATAACAAACAAAATATAGTACAATGAGAAGTAATAAAAAGAGAATGATGATACCAATGATTTCTTGACAATGAAATTTGATAGTATACAATTCTTGCACATTTTCCAATGCAATGAAGTCTTCTTATAGTCAATATGTTTCTAAAATCACCTCAAAATGCATGCAAAAACTATCTAATAGTCACTGGAGACACCTTCTTCAAGGTTGAGATGTCTTTCTGCATCAGACCTTCATTTGAGAGAGATGTCTTCTCTACTAGAAAGATGTATTTGCAAAGACATCTTCATGAAGATGTATTTTTCAATAGAAAGACATTTGCTATTTTTCAAAGACATTTTTGTCTGAGCAACCTTCCATTTGGCCAAGATGTCTTTGACATTAAGGAGACGTCTTTACTAATTTTCAATCACTTCGGTCAAGACGTCTACTATTTCTTGGAGATGTCTTTCTTGAGTTTCCTTTGCAGTTTGAAATCTTCATTCCTTATCCATGCTTTTTGAATTTCCACTTACTTTCTTATAGATTTTCTTGAGCTTTCCTTATATCCAAATCCAAGTTCCTGAACTACAAACACGACAACCACACAAACAACCTTGTTCTCCATTTCTTTTAACATTTTGACATACCAAAAGTTCAACACACTCCTACCCCTACACACTTTGCCTACAGTTTCTAGATAAATGTCAAGACACTAGGAAACATGCTAAGAGCTTTCTAAGGTCTTCAAATGTAGCTAGAAACATCTTGGAATGCCTAAATCATGCACTAACCATGCAAGTGTGAATCAGAGGAGTAAGATGCAAACCTAGGAGGTAGAAACCTTAATTAGATTAGTCATCATTATTCCATTATTGAGTTAAGTTAGTCCCATAGCTTTAATGCCAAAGATATACAATTAGAACTGGACACATGACATAATAAATATGGATAAAGATAGCTTAATAAATGTATAGCCCATGACTATAATACAATACAATACAAGCCACCTCATTAAGATTTGTGAGGGGATGGTGGTTGAGAGAAGAAGCCCTCAAATGTGATTTCTTAGTATAGGAAGAAGTTTGAATAACTAAGTGCAAACACATGAAATATTCAAATTTGTGATTCTAGGTATGTCACCCTTACTTGGTGGTGTCAATTCTATTTATGCATCAATCTCTACTCTTACAGAAATGCTTGTTGTTGTTCCTCAACATTAATTTGGAACTACTCATGACTCCTTTCCTACAAGAGCCCATGTTAGGCTACATCCAACTTGACTATCGCTTGATGAAAATTTTCTTTTAGCTACATGTGTGGTTGACTTGTAGAAGTTTGGACCATATAAAGATACCTCCTCCATTTCCCTTGCACATTCTCTTTAGTTTCCTTGAGTCTTCTCTCAAGAATAGTGATAATTCTTTCATGGTGAATGATGTACATGTTTTCTAATAGGTCCATGTTTTCCTATAATTTTGGTTCACTTTTAGTTATTTATTGAATTTTAACATGCAAGGCATCAAATTTCTTCTTCATCACACACATTTATCCAATAACTCATTCATTTTGCAAAGCTACAAGTTTTTTGCAATCTACACATCTCAACATCCTAGGTTGTCTACTCGATTAAATGGATCTTTCTAAGCTCATCAATTTCCTTAGTAGTTTTTTTTGTCAATTCTAATCATAAGTTCTAGCACTCCTTCTTTGTATGAAGGTACTTATCCCAAAACTGAGCCATGATTTGACATTCATCTTCTAACCTTTGTACTTGCTGAAAAAAGAAAAGTATATGTTTTTTCTTTTCTTGACTCATGCTTTCCACTCCTAGGATTGATACTCTAGCATTTTGGTTTATCACTCCAAGTCATCTTTCATGAACATGACTTCTTCACTAACCTAGTGTACTTGTAATAGTTTAGCCTCTAGGCACTTAATCTACACCTCTACTGTGATTGTGGAAGGTGTCAGTACTAATGGTGTAAGATGTTTTGATTATTACTCTAACCATTGTACCACAACCTTGATTCTTTGTAGCTCCTATAGATAAAATGTTCTATTAGCATTAACATTCTTACATTCTACCTGTACATTAATAAGTTTAGTCTTATTATACTATTAATGTTCCTCCATGGTAACCTGGCTTGGATCTACTCTTTACTCATTTTCCACCCAACAACTAGTCCTAGGTTGATTAGTGGGTATTTAGAGGACTTCAATGGCTTGTTAAACCTGTATGCATGCTAAGCCTTGATCAATGTGATGAGAAAACACTTTGTAAACGCACATGAGATTTAAACTAAACAATGACATCAAAACAAGCCATGGGTGGATCATCCAATAATGGAAGAGGGAACTTAAAAAGATCCATCCTTATTGTCTCACAATCCATAATGGATTTCATCATCTACAATAAATTGCTACCATGATCTTGTGAATCTTCAACGTGGATTATGATAGACTTCTATTCATCTTAAATATGCGTTATAAGCTAAGCACTACCACCAAGAAGAGGCTCTTGGATTTGCCTAATGTTAAAATTGGAAAGTTGGGAAATGAATCTAGTAGGACATTATACCTATGTTCATTATGATGCTTAAGATACTATTGAGCCTCTTTCTTTGCACTAGCAAAGCTAGTTTGAAGGTCAGATATGAGATACCTTTGTTAAAGGCATGTCATTCTCTGAGTTAGGTATAGCTTTAATGACCTTAGAACATCGTCTTAGAGTAACCACCATTATGTTCTCCCAATCTACCATTCCTATTGTTGTGGGATATCTTTCCATAATGGTTGAGTATGTTTATTAATTCATAAAGCTTTTAGGTTGACCTTGGAAAGGCATAGACCTTCCTCCTATCTCTGGCCACATTTTCAATCTTTTGGATCAAGGCCTTATAGAGAACATAGGACATATTGATGACATACTTTCCCTCATTATGGCCACAACATTTGCCCCTTGAGTAGAGATACCCAATGATCATTTGGTGGATAGAAAGTTTAGAGTGAAGATTTTGTACATAGTGTTTTGTACCAATAAAAGTTTAAACATCTTCACCTCCACTTTTTCCATATTAAAAACCTCAAATAGGACTTTCGATCTAACTTGTACTTAGTCTTTTGGATTTGTGGCCATCAATCATTTACTAGTTCATTTAGAAATCCTATAGCCCTTAAGATTACACATGCATAAATGGACACTAGAACTCCATTAATGAAATTTAGGATAACATTAGCAATAAGGTTCTTGTAGAATTACTCTTCCTTATATTGGTATCATGTAAAAGGCTAGGTACTATATTCATAGAAGCCTATCCACTATAGTAACTCCTTGAGCTCAAGAGGATTAAGCTCAAGTAACTAATGATAAATTTTCTTCTTGAGGATGGGTCATTGTCAAATGTCATGAGCACCCACACCTTCTTGAAACTCAACATGAAGAGAACTACAATGAAATATCAAAGTAAGACACTTCATAGATAAAGGTGAGAGAATGGATATCAATGAAGGCTACAAGTTAAATGAAGATGTTCCAAGGATTATGAGGAAGCTAAATCAATAGAACAAAGCCTTAGGAACTAGAGCTCAAAAGTTGAGAAGACGTATTCAAAGACAAAAGACCTTGGCCAAGAGGAAGTCTATCAAAAGAAGAAATCTCCAAAAAATAAGATATGTCTCCTTAAAGACATTCCATCCAAGAAGGAGATGTCTTCCCAGAATTGAAGTGAATTTCGAAGAGACATCACAATCTCGAAGGAGATGTCTATACTAGCCATTAGATAGCTGTTGCATGAATTCTAAGGTGTTTTTGGAAACTCTGAGGCTATAAGAAGATCACAAATTATAGGGAAATATGCAAGAATTTTTGACATCAAAGTAATCATTGTCTATCTTATGTGGTTATACTTGTGTACTTGAATTGCCACATCATTTGTTAGATTAATTAGATTTATTGTGGAATTATAATTCATTGTACAAGGGATTTATAAATTGAGTTATGCTCTCTCCTTGTAAATTATTTTCTTTCTTGTAGCCCTACAGGGTTGATGTACTTCGTGCAAGAAGGCATAGTAATTGAGCTTGTCAAGATCTTGCGAGATTGAGTGTTTGTGCAGCATCAAAACACTCTAGAGTAGAGCTCAATTTGTAAAGGTTGTGGGGTCCTTGAAACCACATTCTAAGCTTGTCAATACCTTGTGGGGTTGAGTGGTTTCACAACAGAAAAAAACACTTCCATGCAAAGCTCAAAGGTTGTAAAGGGTGTGGTACCCTTCAAACCACATTTGGAAGAAATAAAGTTTGAAGGTTTGCAAGGAATCTCGTCTTTGAGTGTGGAGTACCCAAGTTTGGAAACCACATAATTCTTGTGTTTTTTGTAATAGGTGTTACTTAAAATTTGAAGAACTTATTCATCCCCCCTTCTAAGTTTTTAATCCTCAAGTGGTATTGGATTGAGGTTATCTCTCGTTGATAAAGCAACATGAACAAGGACAATGTCAAACACGTTTGGATAAGGAGACTAATATGCTTCATGAATTGTTGTATTCAATTCCTATATCACATTTGTAAAGGTAAATCTCTCATTCCCTTATTTACATACAAGAGTAGAAGAGACTATAACTGTAATATTTATAAAACTTATGACAATATGGATAATAAGGAAAGGTCAAATAATGAAAATTACTTTGAAGAAAGGTATTGGCTATTTTGTTATGAAGTTATTTCTTTCCAAAGCTTATGTGTTGAAATTAAAGATGTTTTACATGTCAAGGAAATGAAAATTATAATTCTTAATGATGAATGTTCTTATCTTAAGAGAGAAAACATAGACCTTAATGTTGAGATTCAAAACTTAACCAATGTGATTGAGCAAATGAGTAAGAACTCTTTAGAAAAATCCAAAGACCAAAAGCAAAAAGATGGATGTCTAAGAGATTCTACAGAAGAAAATAAATCTAGTTTTGGTAAAACATCAAAGCCTAGAATTTTAAATTGTTTCTTTTGTGTAAATCTAGTCATTTTCAAGCATATTGCTATGTTAAGATGAATTAGTATTCTTGGTCTTTGCAAAAGTAGTCTTGGCTAAGATCTTTGCAGGATTAGAAACAAAAAATGATAAAGCATGAAAAGAACTTGATGGATCAAATAGCTCCCTATAATGCCAAAACAATCATGTGGTATATTGATAGATGATGTTCAAGGCACATGACATAATAAATCCTACTTCACCCACTTCATGGAACAAAGTTATGGAATCGTCACTTTTGGAGACAACATAGAGGCTCCTATAATAGGTATTGGTACCATAGGAGGAAACGATAAGGAACTTCCAACTATAAATAAGGTGATCTTTGTTAAAGGATTAAAACACAATCTTATTAGTGTTTGTCAACTTTGTGATTCAAATTTTAATGTTACTTTTTCTAAAGAAACTTGAAGAATAAAACATTTAACCACCAAAAAAATTGTGATGGAGAGAACTAGAAAGGAAAATGTTTACACCATTTTTTTTGGAAATAATCCTAATCTTGAAACAAAGTTCTAGTGAATTGTATAGATGATACATGTTTGTGGCATAGGAAGCTAGGTCACATAAACAGAGAAATTCTTTAGACTCTTGTAATAAAGGAAATGGTTCATGGACTACCCACACTTAAATATTTTAATATGAATAGTTGTGAAGCATGCTAGAAAGGAAAGTAAACAATGGTAATATTTGGAAAGAAAATATGTATATTTGCCTCTCTCTCCTCAAATCTACTTCATATGAATGTGGTTGTTCCTTCTTAAACACTTGGTGATGAAGCATCCAGTGAACAGCGTTGATTGGGCCTCATCGACGAAGCCTCATCAATGTGACCATGTCAACGCGATACCATCAATGCATCTTTCCATGCATTGATGTGGCCTCATCAACTCAAAGTTCATTTTCCACTATAAATATGCATGCACCTACCACATTTAGAAATCTTATGTTCAAGTTGTAGCGAAGCTCGTATAGTTTGTTTCCATAGGAGTTAGACTATTTTCCCAAGTGCATGCTCGTAGTGTGATGCTTGTAATTGTACGGATCTTTATTCGAGTGTGACGTACTTGGACATGCATATGATCAACAATAAAGATCAAGATTAATCCATAATTGCAGCATTCACTTAGTTTTAATTTTTTAATTGTTATTTTTATTTATTATTTTCTTAGTTAATATTTCTTTACCATCATTTACTATTCTTGTTGTTAAATGTGGAATAAGTACAACTTAATCATGAACATTGAAGTGTAACTACTTGGTAACCTAGTAGCATATCTAGGAGCTCAAGTAATATATGCTTGGTAAGCCTAGAAGTAGTACACAAGGTCCAATATGTGTCNATCTAAGCTAGCCTAAGTGTGATGAGTATCTGTCCTTAATCATCCNATTCTCTTCTCCCACTACCTCTTAGCTAAAACAAAGTTAGTTTCCACTGCCTCTAGGAGTAGCACTAGTTTAGGCCCACATCATACACCTCACTTTAGACTAAACCATACATGAAAAAGAAAATACTAGTCCAAGTGGGAAGATAGTGAACTGTGATCAATGTATAATGATCTAGATATTACAACTAGCCCATCCATGGAGTTCAACTAGATCATGCATGAACGTTCGTATTCGTATGGTTGAGTGTAGGGGGTACCTCATCACTCATCATTGGTGCCATTGCCAAGGATGGTGCTAGTTATTTAGATTAGTTATATCATACAAGATTGATATAACAAAGTATTCATGATATATCTTTTAGAAAGAAGTAATTGTAAACAAGTTACACACAAGGTCACAATAATTTCTCTCTCACAAGACTATGACCTCACAACAATTAGTGAGGTAATTCATTGGAGAACCAATGAAATATATGAGGATGAAGATGAAGTTAGGAGTACTCAATCCTATGCAGGGGTCTCCTATGATCATGAGCACCCCGAAAGTACTCGTGAACTCTTATCATCCAACTCTAGCACCTCTAGTAAGTATGGGATATCCCATAGACCAAGGGGGCCCATAAGGCTTAGGACCTTCTTAGTAGTTAACAAGAATCTATCTAGGGATGATTGGAAGACTTACAAAATTCATGATGACTCTTCTAGTTCTTTCTCTTCCTCTACCCCTTCAATGTTAGTTCATGACATGTATGATCTTCTTTTAAGGGGTCAATGTAGAAATAAAAATCGAACCCATGGGCAAAGTCAGAAATGCCAACATGAACGAAGACAACATCATCCCAACTCACAAATTCATAACCTACCTACTGAAAATGAACCCCTCTTGGCCACTAAGAGCCTAATGCATATAGAAGAGGCTATTCGAATATCTCGTAGGCATCACAAGGAAAGCCATCTACCTAGGCTTGATTTAAATAACTTTTCTAAGTTTCTAGGAGGCTCTGATTTAGATATACAACATCATTTACAAGCATTCTAGGATGCCTATGTATGGAACAATATTGATAATGGGTGGCAAAAAATTAAGCTCTTTCTTATGGCACTTTTTGATCAAGCAAAAGTATGGTATAGGTCCTTAAGACCACAATCAATTCGACGTTGGCCGACAATGGTAGAACTCTTTAATGAAAGATATCAAACCTATGCAAGGGTGTTAGCCTTGAGGAGACAAATCCAAGAATGGAAATAGGGGTAGCATGAACCCTTGGACATGGCCTTAGAAAGATACTAATCATTGTTAAACAATTGCCTAGGCCATGGATTCTATGAGGAAAGGCTAATGTACCACATCATGGATGGGCTATGTAATGAAATAAGGGAGACCCTAGGGATGTATGCTTCAGGTCAACTATATGAGCTACAGACCCACCAACTCCAAGAGCTTATCCAACAGGTAGCAAAAGAAGAAGGAGAAATAGCTAATTGGGAGATTGTTGAAAGTTCTCAATAGGACAAAAATCTCAACTTAGCAAGGGTCCATGATCATGAAGAGGAGAAATCAACTCACTTCAAGGAGGTGGAATCATCTTTGTCAATCCTACAATCACTAGATGAAATTGAGGAAAGGATCAATAAGATGAAGGATTGGGTACATGAAAGATGTGGAGAATATGCCAACATTATTAGAGGAAGAACCATGAAGAACCAAGAAATAGGACAGAACACCACTAGATAATTGAAAAGAAGGGTTGAATAGAATAATGGTAAGAACTCACTACCAATCATATGTATTAATGTAATATTTGCCTATATGATCACCCCAAAGGCCAATGTCCAATCTTGTCATATTTACATAAGCATTGGAAAGGAATGTTACATCCGGATTTCATATAGAAATACTGGGTTCAACTGCAGTGGCAAAAACCCCAGTCATGGGGGAGGCCACCATCAGACTGGTCACACCCTTTCTACCATCTAAACCCAAGCGCTTATTATGTTCAACATCCTGTTTCTCCGATTGGGTCAACATCCTCTATTTCACCACATCGTTATCATTCTCTTGAGTACTATCAAACCATTTCCTCTCCAACAAGATCACCACCTCATGTTTCTTACACTTCTCTTTGCCCTCAATATTCATCATTCACCTCCTTCTACATTGCCACCAGTTGTGCCAGAAGGTGTTGCACCACAGCATCAACCCATGAACGTTACTTGTGCTACTACTATCAATAGCAATGGGAACCCTCCACAATGTCGAAAGCATCCTTTATTTAGGCAGGACCATAGAAAGAGACATCACGGTTTCAAAACCACTGCATCCTCCAACTTAGCACAAGTTCAACGCTATGATGCATCTACCTCCTTGAACTCAATGCCTCCTGTTACTTTGTCTAGGCCACCAATCAACACTTCAACAACCATGCAACCCAATGAATATAGCCACGTAGGAAGACATATTGATCCTTTCATACCATCTTATAACTTCCCCCACTATGTCAACTTTAATTAAGTGTGTGAACCCTAATTTGGGTACATTCCAACCACATCCAAAGACACCTAATGGTGTGGATATGACTAGGTACCAAAATTTCCAAAATGCATAGATCCAAACCTTCCATTTATTAATTCTTGCCATAATCAAAATTTTAGTTATGGGGGATATCCTCCATTCTAACAAGCATAATTAATAAATGTTTTTTCTTTTCTTCAATTTTACAATTTTTTTCTAGTTTTTCATCTTTCAATTTGTTGTTTTATATTTTTATTTATTATTTTATCTATTTAATTTTTATGGGTAATCTCATCTATGAATAAAACACTCATGTAACTTGTTGGTCAAGGTGTTGTTCTATACTATCAAGTATTCGGTGACTAATTACTTGGATAGCAAGCCATCACATCCACCCATTCTATTATTAAGAGGTTCTACTTTGGGTACAATGATATTTTTTTCATCATGAAAACTTAAAAAATAATTTTGTGCTCATTATTCCTAGAATGAAAAATGATGGACTAAGAAGGAATGGCCAGGGTGTGACATTAAGGGGACTTGTGGATTTTCTTTGGTGACATCTGTATGTGCTATCATGCAGCTTGGTTGTACTAAGATCCTTGTAGATCTAACGACAATGGGAGTAAGAGTAATAAAGGTACTTAATAAAGAAACTCAATGCTATTCTATGGGGACATGCACCCATGCCTGAAGGTAGGCGACTTCTCTAGATTATGCATAAAAAAAAACCAAAAAACAAAAAAAAAAGAAGAACAAATGTGCCACAAAGAAATTCCAAAGCACTCCTTCCTTGAACAAAATGCCAAGTGATCATACACCTTGCTTTCATGATGCTCTTATGGTTGTTCATCATTAGATGAAACAATGCAATGTCACTGATTGGGGGAATGGACTTGGTCTTGATTTTCGAGCAACAAGATAATAACACATTAATCACGCCCTACACTCAAGATTCATTGTGCCCTGGGTCAGTTACTTCATGTCCTAATCTCTCCAATCCCTTCAACAATTCACCTCATCTTGTTGTCCATGTATTTGTGACTCATGTCTTGTGTAGCATTGAATTCATATCTCATCATGATGGTATCTACATGTGTGTGTTTTGTGCAACTGGTGTGGATTACATTTCACCCTTCTAGTACCTACGAACATTTTCAAGGTGGTTATGTAAGGACATCATAGTAAGGAACCTACTTTCGGGAGGACCCACTTGCATAACCTTTGTAATTTACACTGATTGCACATCACCACCACATCATTTTATACCTTCCACGTACTTCATTGCCAAGTTTATTCTTTCCCTTATCATCCTTTTACTTACAATGTTCCTATGCACCATAACATGTCCTTTTTCCTCATTCTATTCATGAATTTTATTATCATATTCTACCACATTATACTTTTTGTACCTCTTGGCCTATTCAATGTTACCCTAGATGCTCTATCGGGTACGCGATATCACGTTCATCAAAACTATATATATATGGACCCACCCCACCCCCCCCCCCCCCCCCCCCCCCCCCNCATGTCAACATCATTTTACACTATTCATGCAAGGGGAGTTGTTCAAATTTTCTTCCACGAACTTTCTAGCTTGCGCACCTATCATTCAAACATCCATAACTTGCTTATTAACGCTTTGATTCCCATTCTGATTAAACCTATCTACATCCAAAGTGTTCAACTTAGTCATGGGGGAAGGGTACACTACAAGTTATGTGTAATTTTCCAAAATTTATCATCACCCGAAGGATATCATGAAGGGTAAATGATCGTAGAAACTATTAAACACGTTGCCAAATCAATTTCCTCTCTTCACTCATACCATGAGAATTAATTTTTGGAGCCACCTAATCAAATTAGGCCTAATATCAAAACTTTTAGAGGAAATTTTCATAAAATTTCCTAACTCTGGATCACATGACACAAAAGAAAAACACAAATTCATTAAAGGTAAGAAGTAAGGGTATAAGTCACATTTTGTAAATAACCTTATTAATAGTTGACCTTGTGTGATTGCAGATGGGCCCTAAACATGGACAGTAAGGAGGACCCTCTCAAGGTGCATCCAAATGACCAAGGAGAGGTAGAGGACAAGCACCTCCCAAGGCATAATCATTCAACATCCATCAAGAGCCTCTTATTGTAAAATTAGAACAGGCTGAAAGAGGAGCCACTGAAGAATTTGAATAGGGACAACATCTCACGTTGTCCTCGAAATGTGTTCAGGCAATCCTCAAAAGATCCACGTTAGCAGCTATGATCATGGAACTCAACTTTGGACATTTCACCAAGTTTGCTCTTGAAGTAGTCAGGGACCAACTCAAAGGGTTCCCTTTATGACCTATTCTCTTTGAAAGTGGTGCTTGGTACTTGGGAGAGATGTACCAATTTTGGCACAATAAAGAAGAAGGCACGATAGTTGATATTGGTGGTGTTTCTGTATATTTCTCTGCCAAATCCATTTTATAAGTGTTAAATCTTCCAAATACAGGGCCAAAAATTGCTCACCTACCCACTCACTCTGATGCTAATGCATGAAAAATTTGGTTGAAAAGGATGTATAACAAGGAAGACAAGGTGTATGGAGAGTTGACCCTAGACCAAGTGAGGATGTACAAGCAAGTAGTTGAAAAAGAAATCCATATGGCCAAGGCCCATATCAACACTCTCAATGCTCAAAACACTGACTGGCGGGCCATATTGGATACCTATGCATTTGTCCATCAAGTAGAGCTCAAAAGTCAAGACCTATAGATATAAGATCTTACAACATACATGGAATTGGCAAACTTGAGGTAGGCCTATTTGGCCATGCTAACAATAGGACGTCCAAGAATAGAGCTAGAGAAGTAGGTAGCAACCACCTATGTGAAATATGAAATGAAATTTGCTAAGCACAAGAAGATGTTGCAAAAATTAGAAGTCACAAATTCTGAGTTAGAGGTGGTCAAGGCTAGCTGCCAAGGAAAAAAAAGAAGATGTTGCGATAGACTTGGCTTGAATGACTTGTAGACTACCAAGAATACAAGGACAAGGCCAGAGCCTATGAGGAGGAATGACAACTATTTGCGGCCTGGTATGTCAAGGCCAATCATATGTTCCTACAACTATCATGTCCATGGGAGGTGCTGATTCCATCAATTATTGGAGCATCAACACGGACAACACAAGACCCTCAAATTGAAGAAGGTAAAGCTCCAGGCCCTCCTTTAGAGCCATCAACTTCCAAAACCTAGAACACAAGATAAGGGCAAGAGGCCCATGGAGGAGCCACCACTACCAAGAATCACATGAGTTCCAAAAATTTTACATTCTGCACTCTGTGTCCATGTCCCAATTTTATTTTTTTTAATTCCACAAGGTGGCATTAGTAAATTCCTAGTAGTTAATAATCCCATACCTATCCACTATGTAATTAATTACACTTTTTCTCATTTTTTTTGACTTGAGGACAAGTTGTTATTCAATCATGGGGGTATGATGAAGCATCCAATGGATAGCATCGACTGGGCCACGTCGATGAAGCCCCGTCAATTTCCATGCATTGATGTGGCCTCATCAACGCAGAGTTCATTTTTTGCTATAAATATGCATGCACCCCCACATTTAGGCATCTTATATTCAAGTTGTAGCGAAGCTCTTATAGTTTGTTTCCATAGGAGTTAGACTATTTTCCCAAGTGCATGCCTGCAGTGTGATGCTTGTAATTGTATGGAACATTTATTCGAGCATGACGTACTTGGACGCATGTGATCGACAATAAAGATTAAGATTACTCCATCATTGCAGCATTCACTTAGTTTTGGTTTTTTAATTATTATTGTTAATTATTATTGTTATTTATTATTTTGTTAGTTAATATTTCTTTACCATCATTTACTATTCCGTTTGTTAAATGTGGAATGAGTACGACTTAATCATGAACATTGAAGTGTAACTGCTTGGTAACCTAGTAGCGTATCTATGAGCACTCAAGTAATATTTGCTTAGTAAGCCTAGAAGTAGTACACGAGGTCCAATATGTGTACAGATGATTAAGGACAGATGTTCATCGCACTTAGGCTAGGTTAGATTCTCTTCTACCACTTCCTCTTAGCTAAAACAAAGTTATTTTCCATTGCCTCTAGGAGTAGCACTAGTTTAGGCCCACATCATACACCTCACTCTAAACTAAATCATATGTGACAAAGAAAATACTAGTCCAGGTGTGAAGACAGTGAACTACGATCAATGTATAACAATCTAGATACCACAACTAGCCCATCCACGGAGTTCGATCGGATCATGCATGAACCCTCATATTCATATGGTTGAGTGTAGGGGTACCTCACCACTCATCACTTGGTTTGGAAAAGAAAAGGTACTTTTTCATATGAATGTGCTTGGTCCTTCTCAAACACTTAGTTTGGAAAAGAAAAGCTACTTTCTAATTATTGTTGATGATTACTCTCATTTTACTTAGGTTGCCTTTTGATATCAAAAGGATGAGGTATTTGATCATTTCTTAAGAATTTGTAATCAAATTCAAAAAGAAAAAGGTTATGGATTTAAAGTTATCAAGAGTGACAATGGAGGGAAATTCAAGAATACCAAGTTTGAGCAATTCTATTAAATGAAAAGCATACTCCATCAATTTTCTACTATAAGAAATCCTCACAAAATGGTGTAGCCAAAAGTAAAAATAAGATCTTGAATGAAATGAGAAGGACTATATTGAATGACTGAAATCTTCCTTATCACTTCTAGGCTGAAGTAATTAACATTTCTTGCCATCTCTCCAACAAATTTTTGGTAAGAAGATTTTGTTCTAAAACTCCTTATGAATTATGGACTAGTAGAAAACCTTCAATAGTTTATTTTCATGTCTTTGGTTCAAAATGTTATATTCTAAATGATAAAGATAACTTAAGAAAATTTGATCCTAAAATTGATGAAGGAATTTTCTTAGGATATTAGTTATTTAGCAGGCCTTATAAAGTTTTCAATAAAAGGATGAATACTATCAAAGGAATGATAAATGTTAAAGTTGATGATCATGACATTACTTCTCCACAACCTAATGATGAAGTTATTTGCATTCAAAAATTCTCTAGCGCCACTCAAGTTTAACTTGATAAAAATTTAGAAGTGAACAATGAGCATTAAGAAGAGTAAGAAGATAAACTCAATGAGATGTCTCCTATTCAAACCAAAATGCCTAGACATAGTAAAACACACTCTCTCAATGATGTTCTTGGGCAAGTACAAGATGGTATTCATACTAGAAGCCAAACTAAATAAATTTGTGCATTTTCATCACATCTCTCATAACTTCAATCCAAAAACTTCAAAGAAGTTGAAGGAGAAGAAGGATGGATTTCCATTATGCAAGATGAGCTAAATGGATTTACTAGGAATAATGTATGGTAATTAACACATAGACTAGATCATAAAACTAATATTGGAACAAAATGAGTCTTCAAGAACAAAAATCATGAAAATGAAAATATTATTAAGAATAAAGGTATATTAGTTGACAAAGGATACAATCTACAAGGAGGGATTGATTTTGATCAAAATTTTGCTACTATTGCTAAACTAGAATCTATTAGACTTCTTTTGGCATACAATAGTATCAAAAATATCAAACTATATCAAATGGATGTAAAAAGTGCCTTCCTAAATGGAACCATATAAGAAGAAGTGTACATTGAACGACTTGAAGGTTTTATAGATCCCATCAAACTTGATCATGTTTAAAAACTCAAAAAGGCTCTCTATGAACTTAAACAAGCTCCTAGAGCTTAGTATGAAAGACTTTCCTAACATCTTACATCCAATGGTTTCGAAAGAGGTAATCCTAATGTAACTTTACTTCTTAGAAAAGAAGGTAGTGATCTACTTATAGTTAAAATTTATGTTGATGATATTATTTGTTTTGCTACTAATTGATGAAGTGTCAAAAAGTCAATGCGTCGACTGGGTTGCATATACGGGGCCATGTATATGTGGCCGCGTCGACATGGATCCATCGACGTAGCCACCCTACATCGACGTGGCCCCTTTTATGCAGCCATCCTTCCCAACCTATAAATATGAGGGCCTTCCACCTCATTTAGGCATCATTTTGAGTAGTTGTAGTGAAGCTCTTGCAATTTGCTCCCGTAAGAGATAGAATATTTTCCAAGTGCCTACAGCAGGTGTAAGAAAAGTGATTAGATCTTTATTCGAGCGTTGATGTATCTGAGCTCATTGGCGTGATGGCAATAAATACGAACTGTTCAAGCATTCCTTGTAGCATTTGGACTTAGTTGTTTCATGCATTTAATAGTTTAATATGTTTATGCTTTATTAATTACTTTTTGATTCTTTATTAGTTACTTGTTGATTATTTATGTTTTCATTATTATAATGTCAATTGTTATTTTTCATTCATAGTTTGTTAAAGCCATAAGTACAACCATCTCGAACATAATCCAAACACTTGGTAAGCCTAGTGACACTTAATGTCTGGTGATCCAGTAGTGTTAGGAAATGCTCAGAACGTGCTCGGAAGATGGGACCAAATACTTATGTTAGGAGTAGTTAGAATATAAACTAGGATAATTAGAGATTAGATAATAGTTTATTCCTTACATTCATACCTTAATTAGTCTCTGAAAAGATAATTAAAAGGATATAAAAACCATTAGCCTCAGTCTCACTTAACCATAATAAACAGAACCTAACAAGTGAGATTAGGATGACAACGACCGTTCTAACCCAAGGTTTCACTGGTCAAAAGTCTAGTGTATGTTAAGTGGGACATGGAGGGTAGCATCATGCTACAGCCCGACCGAGCAGCTCCTACGATGCTATATCACAATTTGGGCAGATTGGGCATTCAGGACTGAGTGGCGGAGTATGTCATGGAGGACCATGACTACCGGGACTATCGTCCCATGGAAGCTCAACAGACAAGAGAACAACATCAGGTCAAGAGATATGAACAACAAAAGGGGAAACATTTTAGTAACCCCTTATTCTAGTAAGGTCCACAAGATGATGGGGATCCTGTATTTCATGATACCCATTCGACCAAACTTCACTTTGGGCCGCAGATCCTCCAGTTAGTCATTTAGAACAAACCTCTGAGTGATCACAATCCTCAAGGGGATGGAGGATCATGTAGCAAAGCTAGAGGAGATGACCACGGCCACCACCAGGCTAGATGGGAAGATCATCATCGGAGCAGTGGAGATGCCTCTCCTTCTTCTCCATCCTCCCCCTCTCTTGTACCTTCATCCAGCTCAGGCTTTGAGCGTAATAGGGGAAGGCTAGAGAGAAAGGACGGTGGTAAATAGGTTCAAAGGGGGCACCGTGAGGAAGCACGTGACCAATTGCATGGTCCTCGCTAGCATGAAATAAGGGGTAGTCGAAATTTTCATAGACGTCATAGTCCCCAACAGGACTATGATTCAAACGAGTCGTTGTTAGCTACTCGGAGCATGCTCCAGATTGCAGAGGCAGTTCACATTCCAAGTAGGCACATGAAGGATAGTCAGATGAAGCGTGTTGACATGAATAACATCCCCATATTTGAAGCGAGATACAACTGTGATCCGCAGACCCACCTGCAGGTGTTCCATGACGCCTGCACCCTGCAAAATATTGACAATGATTGGCAATGGTTGAAGCTGTTCCCCCACACACTCATCAAGGAAGATGAAAGTTGGTATCAGTCCTTGGAGTCAGAATCAATCAGAAGATGGAGTACGATGCTTGAAATCTTTAATGAAAAATATCAAACATACTCTAGAGTGGTGAATCTGAGATGGCAGGTCCAAGGTTGGAAACAAGAAAATCATGAACCCTTGGATGCTGCCATGAGTAGGTATTACTCACTATTGCATAGATGCCCTAGTCATGGTTACTCTCAATGGGCATAGCTTCACCACATTATTGATGGGCTCCATTTTGAAACATGAAAGACCCTTGGTGTGTATGCCAAGGGACGACTATCGGAGCTAAGGGTCCATCAGTTGTAGCGCTTCATTGATCAAGTGGCCAAGGAGGAAGGAGAACTCAGAAAAAAGGAGAGTGTAGAATAATTCAACTGGGATCCTTCTCTTAGAAAGAAGGAGGTCCGATTTTGTGATGAGGAGCACGAGTCACCTCTGGAAGCAAGGTGAATTGGAAGACTTTGCTGTTACAAAAGTTTGCATTTGACCGACTGTGACCGACTGGATTTTAGCTCCATACGCCTATGACCGACTGGATCAAAGCAGGTTCTCTTCCCCAAAAATTGACAAATTCAGGAAGCCCCCTCATATATCTTCAGGTGGCTGGGAATGAGCCATCCAAATATTTTCTGGACTCAAGGTTAGGGGTCAATTTAATCTCTCATGACATGTACAAGAACTGGAACCTGCCCCAGCTAAAGAAGAGCAACATCCGACTCGAGTTAGTAGACCAATCCATCATCATTCCTTTGGGTTTGATGGAGGACATTGTGACCACTGTTTGTGGGTGGTCCTATCCTATTGATTTCCTAGTTATCCATGTTGAAAACTGTAAGAGGAACTTCCCAATCATCATGGGAAGAGCCTGGCTAAGCATGGTGGATGCACCACTAGGACTTCGAGATCTGTCCCTGAAAATTTTAAAGGAAAATCCTTTTGGGAAGATCGAGAAGAAAAGAGTTCCATGCATCACGTACAGTGACTTGGGGTGTAACTATGTGCAGTAGTTATGGTCTGCTAAGCGAACATCCATTCAAGCATGTAGTCGATGTATCGAGGAATCACCAATTCAACAGTGCCTGTACGTAACAGGCACTAACCAAGAGGGCACCCAGTGGCTGACAGCTGACCCTGTTAGCAGCAAATTGTGCATGGAACTGTCTGAGGGGCTATTGCAAGCCTACATTGACAGCATGAATGTGATGGAGGAGATTCATCAACAAACCTCCATCGTTTATGACCTAGATGATTGGGGAAAGCTAGAGATCCTTGAGAGTTTCAAGCAAGAGCCCCTTGAGCTAAAATCCCTACCAAATCACTTAGAATATGCATTCTTGCAAAATGGAAAGCCAGTAATTATCAATGCTGCCCTTGCTCCTGAACAGAAAAAGAAGTTGCTGGTGATGGTAAACAAATGGGTTGCTGCATTCGCATCATCCTATCCTGAGCTAATTGGAGTTAATCCCAGGATTTGCTAGCATTGGATCTATCTTAATTCTTCCATGAAGCCATGACGATAGCCACAAAGATGGTTGAATCCCAAATTGAAGCAGGTTGTAAAGGATGAAATTGAATAATTTCTTAAGATGGGATTCATCTATTCTGTTGTCGATAGAGAATGGGTTAGCCCACTCATTATCGTACCCAAGAAAGATGGCAAGTGGAGGGTCTATATTGATTTATGGTTGCTCAACATGGAAACTTTCAACGACCACTTCCTACTCCCATTTGTGGACTAGGTGTTGGACACAATCGCAGGACACCAATATTACAGTTTTTTGGATGGTTATAGTGGTTATAACCAAATCCAAATAGCACCAGAGGACTAGGCCAAAACTACTTTCACGAGTCCATGGGGCACTTTGCATATAAGAAGATGCCCTTTGGCCTATGCAATGTGCCTACGACGTTCCAACACCTTATCCTAAGCATCTTATAGCAACAAATCAATAATGTTGTAGAGGTCTTCATGGACGACTTCTCCACCTATGGTGCCACGTTCGAGCAAGCCTTGGACCATCTAGAGTAGGTTCTAAAGAGGTGTGTAGACACCAATCTGTGGCTCAATTGGCAAAAGAGCCATTTGATGGTCCGAGAGGGCATTGTGTTGGGGCATCGCATCTCATCAACAAGGATCAGTGTAGACCCTGAAAATATCAGGGTCATCCAAGGAATTACCCACCAACCAAGCACTGTCAAAGATGTGCGGTCATTCCTTGGACATATTGGTTACTATCGGTGCTTCATTGAGTGCTTCTTGAAGATAGCCTAGCCATTGGTAGAGCTTACAAAAAGGACACTCCATTCGTCTGGACCAAGGAATGCGAATCTGCATTCCAAGAGCTAAAATAGAAACTTGTAGAAGCTCTGATTCTATGGGCACCTGATTAGTCCAAACCCTTTCACATTATGATGGATGCCTCCAACTACATTTGGGAGCTATGCTTACATAGTGTGATGATTAGAAATGTCCATATTATATCCATTTTGTAAGCTGTAGCATTGTGGGTGCACAGCTAAACTATACCACCATTAAGAAGGAGTTGATGGTGGTGGTGTTTGCACTAGACAAATTCTGGCACTATGTGCTCGGATACGAGGTGTTTGTGCACACTGACCAAAGTGCTATCTAGTTCCTGATGAACAAACCAACACTGAGCCCCTGCATAATCTGGTGGCTGGTGATTCTTCAGGAGTTTGATCTGACCATGGTAGATAGAAAGGGATCTGAGAATGTGGCCGCTAACCACTTGTCTCAGTTACAATGGGATGACACAGAAGAGGAGGAGCCTTTATCTGACTAGTTTCCAGATGAACTCCTCTTCACAGGTGCTATTGATCTTCAAGCACCCAAGGAATCTCCTTGGTTCAACCTCATCCTCACCTACCTTACAACTCAAGAGCTGCCAAAGAAGTGGAACCATTGGTAGAAATAACAATTTCTCCATAAGGCCAAGCATTTCATGGAAATCAATGGCCACATCTACAAGGTGTGCATAGATGACTTGGTTCAATGGTGTGTCCCTAATGATGATACACTGCACGTCCTCCAAGATGCTCATGAGGTCCCTTGTGGGGGCCACTATGCTGGATGTAGAATGGCCATTAAAATTTGGCTTGTAGGGTATTATTAGCCTACACTTTTTAGGGATGCATAATGGTTCGCCTACTCCTGTGAACGATGCCAGAGAGATGGTGGGATGACGGCACAGTTTGAGGGACCTCAACAGTGGATTCTACCACTGGAGCCCTTCGACATCTGGGGTATCGACTTCATGGGGCCCATCACCCCCTTGTCAAATGGAAAGGCATACATCATCATGGTGGTGGACTACTGTACAAAGTGGGCAGAAGTGGCAGCCGTCGTCGACTGTTCTTCCAACATCGTCGCACGATTTGTTTAGCAAAAAATCATTACCAGGTTTGGAGTGCCTCGTGCACTCATTTCTGATAATGGGACTCACTTCACAGGGTCACTTTTTGAAAACTCATGTAACGCTTAGGGGTAACACATAAATTCACAACACCTTATCACCCCTAAGCCAATGGGTAGGCCGAAGTCACAAATAGGGAAATCACCAAGATCCTTACACGAACAATTAGCAAATATGGGAGGGATTGGAGTACCAAGCTCAACGATGCCCTGTGGGCCTATCACTCCACTTGGAAACTTTCTGTAGGGTACTCTCCCTATGAGTTAGTATACAAAAAGTTGCCAACACTTCCAATACAAGCAGAACTCTGGACACTATCCACCGCCTGTGACCTCGATCTTGACCTACCACTAGCACAACGAGAACGATTAATTAATTTAAGTGTGCTAGATGAGAACAGATTAGTGGCCCTATTTTCCAATGAAACCCACAAGGCCTATAACAAGAAACAACACGATATTAGGATTCGGAAGGTCACATTTCGATGTGGAGACAAGGTATTGTATTGGAATCCTTCACATGTATCCCAATCGACAAAGTTTTAGACGCTATGGGAGGAACCTTATATTGTCTCCGAAACCTTCCCATCCGGGGCCTTGCTCATCCACAAACCTGGGGATCCCACCAGAACATAGTTGGTCAACTGCCAACAACTCAAACCTTTCCCTGACCTTCACACAACGAGTGCCACAACCTCGTCATTAGCTAGTCATCCACACTCCATCTTTCACGTCTCCTCCTTTCCACCCAATTGTGGGGAAGACCCTCATCCCTGCTAATACATTTCACTACACCCCTCACCATTTTATCATTTTTTGTTTTACACTTTTTTTTGTTTTACATTATTTTTTTGTTTTTTTTTTTTTTGCATTTTTTGTTTTCCAATTTTTGTTTTCCATTTTTTTTGTTTTGTTTTACACTTCTTTGTTTTCCACTTTTTGTTTTACACTTTTTTGTCTTACACTTTTTGTTTTCCATTTTTCATGTTTTTTGTTTACATTTTGTCATCATCTTGTTTGGCGTGGTCAATTTTCATTACGATGGGTACTGTGATAGTCTTCTTCATTATCTAGTTTCTGCCATTACATGGTTTTCCTTGGATTGTACGTCATTTTCATTTCATAAACTTGGCAGTGAGTCCATGTCATCCACCCATTCACCATTCCCTGGTTTTCCTTTTGTCACAAACTTGCAACCCCTTCACTTAACAACCGTTTTAATGAATGTGTGAGTTGTGTAGTTCCTCGACTACAGGATGACCCACTGGTTTAAATTGGGTGTGAATTCAAGGGAAATGCTTTATTCATTGTTCTATTCTGTTCCCTAGGTTGCTGGTGTGTCCTTACAGATTCCCTACCACTCCAAGTCTCTCTCCACGGAAGCTTTTGGATAGTTCGACCTTGCATGGTGTGGTTCTCACTAAAAAAATTCAAAAGAAATAGAATATATATATATATATAATAAACTGAGGATTCAAAGCACACCCCTTGGTTGAATGCATGCAAACACGCATGGGTCTTCGCATGGTGTGGTTCCCCTACACAAAAGAAAAGGTTCTACCAGGTCACTTAACCATGATCTCACACGGGGTTTCATGTGGCTGATACTCGTAATTTCCATTGTCTCCTCTCCCTCTATTCCTGCTTCTCTCCATACTCACCTCACTGCCCTTTTTATGTTTTGTGTATTCGTCGTGTTTTCCGTCGGTCTCTCATGCCTTGGCGGGTTCTCTTGGTTCAGAGTCTTCACAAGTCGATACCACTTATCAGCACCCGGGCCCGCGAACCCTGGTGTTGAGGGTATGTAGGGGCTACAAAGGTTGTTGCCTGCTATGGGGAGAACCCACTTGCATATTTCTAGTTCTGCTTGTTAAGCCTCCAACCCTTTGGATTTCTTGGTTGATTGTTTTCAGTGTCCCATCATTCGATTTCATCCTCGCATGAGTTATTTTTGACTCCCGTTCTCCAATTTTGTCTCTTTTTTGCACTCAATTCCCTTCCTCCTGTCCTTAGCCATGATTGGGCCTTTTCTGCGCTTCAACTACCTCAACTTGGCTTTTCAAATTTATCATTTCAGGTGTTTTATGGGTTGGTCAACGCTGGTCCATGGGTGAAAAGTGTTACGTATACGGGGCCCCGTATACATAGTGCCTGCGTATACGCGGCCCCATCGATGCAGCGCCCAACCCCTATATCTACCCCACCGCACTTCTTCATTTTTCATCATTTGGAGTCCAAATTGAGGAGAGCTTTTGCTATTTTTTCTGCCTAACCCTTCCCAATGCACCTACGTTCCATCGCATGTCCGCATAAACCTATCCTTGCCCTTTTTACGCACCCGAAGGTATGCTCTCANACCATCTTAAACTACTTATGAATGGTCTAATGGACAGTTATGTTTTATTGCAGATGGCACCCAAACCAAGGCATCCAAGGGATGAAGGACCATCACAACCAAGGGACAAGCGCCCATGTACGGGAAGGGGATGAGGTGTGTAACTGCCAGAGTATGCGAAGGGCTCCCATGCCACTGGGTCCTTCCGCGAATGACTTGACGTGGAATCTGGTCACCAGATTCCCGAAGAGAAGATTCCTAGCATGTAATCGCTAGGGGATGAGACTCCTGGGATAGCACCATGGCTTGAGGTCACCTTGACCTAAGCTTGCCTTGATGTTATCACGCCACACGAGGTGCAATGGACGATCCTCCAAGAGTTAAATTTTGGACCATTCCTCGAGCATGCTCCATAAGACGTGAGGCTCCAATTGCAGAACTCTTCGATGTGGCCAATCATCACAACTAGTGGTGAGTGGTACTTAAGAGAAACTTATCTCTTTTGGACGAATCGGTAGCTAGGGTCAAGAGTAAGAATCAAAGACATTTATGTCTCTTACTCTTCTGAAGCAATAGCGCAAGCTCAAGGGTTGCCTGAAATTGGGGTAGATGTGGTAGAAATTCCAAAGCAGGCTGATCCAGAGGTGAAGGCATAATGGATCCAATGGTGCTATGGGGTAGAGCACAAGGAATTTGGCTCCTTGACAATGGCAGAGAGATTCTACTCCAAGATAGCATCTTACCATTTGAATCCAATGGTAAGACCCAACAAAATCACTGCCTTCTCCGTTGGTGCGTGTGCCGCCTTGAGTGGGAAATGTCCCATGAGTCTTCCACAACTATTATTTTTGGAGATTGAAAAGAGGTTCGTAGAGAACGAACATGGAAGATGAGCTTTCCCCTTTCTCTTCCTAATTCGAAAGTTATGCAAACGGGTAGGGATAGCACGATATTCTAACGACATAATCTGGCACACCCCAACTGCCTCGTGATGAGAGATGATGAAAGACAAAACTCCTGGTACCACATAGATAGAGGAAGAGTAGCAACCACCTCCACCACCTACAAAAACAATGTAGTTGAGCTCAAAAACCACAGCAGAATACATCTGTGAGATCCAAGAAATGCTCTCAAGTCAACGAGAGCTATTCGGCAGGACTGGTAGAGAAGAAGACCCTTTGGCCTATCGCCCTACCATGAGCCACCTAGAATAAGTGGCTCAATTAGTCAGCTTGCTTGAAAGGGTAGGGCTGATATTCTCCATCACCTGAGCACCCATTCCAACCATAATAGATCCAAGCATCCGAGATGTATCAACTGCAACCCAGAAGTTATTCCCTGAAATCTTAGAGAATGTTGCTACCTTCTTGGTATGCTTGGAAGATGGTGAGGAGGCGATGGTCCTGGTGATCCAGCACCAGGGACAAGAAGTTGCAGCTGAAGTGGTTGCTGATACAATTGCTACGGTTCTCAATGTACCAGTAGCACCTATAGCAAACATCCATGGACTACAAGATGTACAGGTGTCTACTGGAAGTTCACGTAGCAAGATTGATGCAGCCTAACATAAAGAATTATTGGACCAATTGGTAGGAACTAGGAAACCACTTTCGGATGTCTTTGACCTTCCAAACAACATCACTGCAACCCAATCAGAGCTGCTATTGGCAAGGGGCAAGAGCATCATCTTGGAAGAGCAACTAGAAGCTGCTCAAGTCACTTGTCAGCGCTTGGTAACAGAGGTAGCCCAATTAAGAGCCTAGCTTGCCGATCTGGCCATCCTTAACTGTGAAATCACTAGAGATGAAGCTTTTCAATAGCTTTAACTTAAACTTCATTTTGTTGAGGATGTGCAAGAGATGGTGATCCTAGACAAGTCCATAGCAGATGCCCAAGCATATCACTTAGAGATAAACTTGACAGAGGTTCACCAGGAGAACGTGCAATTGACCGCTGAAGTTCATCGCCTATGCAATGTTGGTGCAAAGAATGAGCACATGAAAGATTTCATCCACCAATAGCAGGAGGAGCTAGCCAAGGTAAATGCAAACATAAGAAGGTTGGTAGCTGAAAATTAGAATCTGTCAATGGAGGAGGTTCGGGCATTGCGATAGAAGTCTGCAATCAAAATTTTTGCTTGAAAGAACGAGGCCCTAAAATTTGAAAAAGTTAAAAATCATTATAGGGACCAAGTGGGATTGTAGAAGGAGGTAAATAAGAAGCACATTCAAGTCACTAAAGCCCAGATGAACCAAGTGCTCTAGCAGCTCCGAGAGGGAGGTAATGTATGGTCATCCATCTTCGATGGGTTGAACACCTACAATAAAGTGGAAATCTATCTAAAGGAGCTGAAAATTGAAGAAATGATAGAATACATGAAGTTGGCCAACCTTCGGTATGCAAACTTGGCTATACTCATAGCTAGGAGACCGTGGTTAGAGTTAGAAAAATAAGTGACCACCTCGTATTCCCTATACGAGAGTGATTTCCAGGCACACAAGGCAACAAAATAAAAGCTAGCAACAACAAATTTGGAACTCAAGGTCCTCCGCACAAGCTTTGAAGGCCAACATACTGTCGTGGAGGACCTGGCTTGAAGAATGAGTGACTACCAACAACTGCAGGCATCAATTCGAGTGTTCAATATCAAATGCAAACAGTTCGCAGCCTGGTTTTTCAATTTAAAAGAACTCATTCTGGCACTGCCTTGTCCTTGGGAAATTCTAGTTCCAGCACACATTAGAGAAGCTTCCTGGACCATGAACTACCCCAGAAGCAAAGAAGAGAAAATGAGTGCTCTCTTGGAGGCTTTTCGGCTATCTCCAGAAGTTGTAGCTACCACGGGGTTACCGACATCCATGCCACCACCCACGCATGGGCCAAAGGCTGGAGAAGGATCATCAGAACCACTGCCCCCAGGGATGGTGTGATCTTCTCCAGAAATTTTGTGCATCATCCTACACAGCAAAGGCTCCAGGACTAGCGAGGTGTTCAATTTTGTCTCTGAACACTGCCATTTTTGTAATTTGTCCCCTTCTATAACTTGGGCACTTGGTAAATTCATGTTGTGTCATATGTGTGTCATTTATGTGTTTAAGTTATGTGTGTTGTAAATAAGAATCCATACCTTCCAAATTGTAAAGTAACTTGAGGATGAGTTTTTGTTCATTCGTGGGGGTATGATGAAGTGTTAAAAAGTCAATGCATCTACTGGGTCACGTATACGCGGCCTCGTCGATGCGGGCCCATCGACGTAGCCACCCTACGTCGATGTGGCCTTGTTTACGTAGCCACCCTTCCCGGCCTATAAATATGAGGGTCTTCCACCTCATTTAGGCATCTTCTTAAGTAGTTGTAGCAAAGCTAGAATATTTTCCAAGTGCCCGCAACAGGTGTAAGAAAAGTGATCAGATCTTTATTCGAGCGTTGATGTATCTGAGCTCATTGGCATGACGGCAATAAAGACAAACTATTCAAGCATTCCTTGCAGCATTTGGACTTAGTTGTTTCATGCATTTAATAGTTTAATATGTTTATGCTTTATTAATTACTTGTTGATGCTTTATTAGTTACTTGTTGATTATTTATGTTTTCATTATTATAATTTCAATCATTATTGTTCATTTGTAGTTCGTTAAAGCCATAAGTACGACCATCTTGAACATAATCCAAACACTTGGTAAGCCCAGTGACGCTTAACGTCTGGTGACCCAGTAGTGTTAGGACATGCTCAGAACGTGCTCGGAAGATGGGACCAGATACTTATGTTAGGAGTAGTTAGAATATAAACTAGGATAATTAGAGATTATAAAATAGTTTATTCCTTACTTTCATACCTTAATTAGTCACCGAAAAGATAATTAAAAAGATATAAAAATCATTAGCCTTAGTTTCACTTAACCATCGTAAACAGAACCTGACAAGTGAGATTAGGATGACAATGACCGTTCTAACCCAAGGTTTGACTGGTCAGAAGTATGGTGTATGTTAAGTGCTTACAGTCTATAGATTTTGACCGAGTCGTGCGTGAACGCTCGTGATTCGTATGGTTGGGCACAGGGATACCTAGCCGCTCATCACTAATAAAACTATTTGTAAGAAATTCTTAGATATTATGGAATTTGAATTTAAAATGAACATGATGTGAGAACTCAAAAACTTCCTTGGTTTTCAAATCAATCAATCTATAGATGGAACCTTCATTTGTCAAACCAAATATGTCAAAGATCTTTTTCTCAAATTCAACCTAGCCAATTTTAAGGTAAAAAACACTCCTATGGATGCAAATTTTTATCTCACCAAAGATGATCTAGGAAAGCCTATTGATCAGTAGCTTTATAGAGGCATGGTAGCTAGTCTACCTTATTTAACTACTAGTAGACCAAACATAACATTAAGTGTAGGAACGTGTGCTAGATATTAGGCTAGCCCTAAAGAATCTCATTTGAAGGTGGTTAAACGAAATTTTCATTATTTAAAAGGTACTACTAACTAGGGCCTTTGGTATCCAAAGGATTCTCCACTTGATCTTTCTAGATATTATGATGTAGATTGAGTAGGTTGTTCAAATGATTGTTGAAGCATGAGTGGGAATTTCATTTTCCTAGCCAGAAGCCTTGTTTCTTGGACAACAAAAAATCAAACTTGTACAACACTCTTAACAATAGAAGCTTAATACATCTCAACTAGGAGTTGTTGTGCTTAACTCCTATGGATGAAAAAAATTTGAAAAGAATTAGGAGTAAAAGCTCAATCTACACTTATCAATTATGATAATAACAGTGCCATAAACATGACAAAAAAATCCAATTCAACACTCACACACCAAACACAGTGAGATTTTTCATCACTTTATACGAGAAAAAACTCAACATGGGTACATAAAACTAGAATTTATTGGAACTAAATATCAACTAGCAAATGCTTTCACAAAACCTATTGATAAGCAAAGATTGACTACTCTATGTAATGATACAGGAATAGTATCCTATCCTATCAAGTAAGTTTCCTTTCATTTATATTTGTATCTTTCAAAACTACAAAAAAAAAAAGAACGAAAAATGTTTTTTCTTCTTACATGTGTTTAGGGGGAGTACTACTCCACTCTTTTTGTTGCTATCCAAAAAGGAGGAGAATTTGGATAGGATAGCTTTAGTCTATTAGGACTATGATTGATGTGATGAGATGTGATGTGACTGGTGTTATGACCAATATTGACAACAATATATGACTTGATGATTTCTACAGACTATTAATCCATTTTCTTAAGTTTTGGACATTACCAAAAAGGAGACGATTGTTGACATTTTGGTATGTCAAAACCTTAAGACAAGTGAAGAACAATAGAATGTTTGTTGTAGATGATATGTTCATAGGCAAAGGTAAGAGACTTCATAGGCAAAGGTAAGAGCATGAATATAAATGAAGGCTATGATTTAAATGAAGATGTTCTAGGAATTGAGAGGAAGCAAAATCAATAGAAGAAAGCCTAAGGAACTAGAGCTCAAAAGTTGAGAAGACGTCTCCAAGGATAAAAGACATCTTGGCTAAGAGGAAGTCTATTAGAAGAAGACATCTCCCAAAAATAAGAGACATCTTCTTAGGGACGTCCCATCCAAGAAGAAGATGTCTCCCTAGAATAAAAGTCAATTTTAGAAAGACATCCCAATCTCAAAGGATATGTCTATACTAGCCATTAGATAGTCGTTGCATGAATTCTAAGGTGTTTTCAAAAACTATAAGGCTATAAGAAGACCTCAAATTCTTCGGAAATATACATACATTGTCAACATGAAAGCGATTATTCTCTATCATATGCAGTTGTACTTGTGTACTTGAATTGTCACATCATTTGTTAGATTAATTAGATTTTTTGTGGAACTGTACTTCATTGTACAAGGGATTTGTAAGTTATGCTCTTTCCTTGTAAACTATTTTCTCTCTTGTAGCCCTATAGGGTTTATGTACTTCTTGCAAGAAGGCATAGCAATTGAGCTTGTTGGGATCCTATGGGATTGAGTGTTTGTGCAACATTAAAACACCCTAGAGTAAAGCTCAATTTGTAAAGGTTTTGGGATCCTTGAAACCACATTTTGCGCTTGTTGAAATCTTGTGGGGTTGAGTGGTTTCATAGCAATGAAACACTTCAATGTAGAGCTTAGAGCTTATAAAGGGTGTAGTACCCCTCAAACCACATTTGAGAAAAATAAAGTCCAAAGTTGTGCAAGGAATCTACCTTTCGAATGTGGAGTACCCAAGTTTCGGAACCATGTAATTCTTATGTTTTTTGTAATAGGTGTTACTTGTAATTTGGGAAACTTATGTTGAACTTTTGGTATGTTAAAACCTTAAGGAAAATGAAGAACATAGATATTGTGAAGTCTGATGATTTTGTAGGCATGAATGAGAGCTCAAGAAATCACATCTATAAAGAGATGTCGACATGAAGAATCAAGGGAGAATGAACATATAAGAAGACTACAAGAAAAATGAAGATGCTTCAGTGATTGAGAGAAAGCTTCAAGAATCAAGGTTTAAAAGTTGAGAAGATGTCTCCTGGAAGCAAAAGATGTCTTGGCTAAGGTGAAATTAACTCAGAGAAGACATCTCCAAAAAATAGGAGACATATCCTTTCAAGAGAAGATGTCTCCATAGAGACATCCCATTTTCAAAAGAGACATCTCCCTAGAATTGAATTCATTTTCAAAGAAACATCCCAATCTCAAAGGAGATGTCTACACTAGCTATTAAATAGTCATTGCATGAATTCTAAGGTGATCTCAAAAACTCCAAGGCTATAAGAAGACTCCATTTTCTTGAATTTTGAGCAAGTTTGTTGTACATGAATTTTTACTATCAAAGAAAGTATTTTGAAAGTATTTTTTAGCGTCAAGCTATCATTGTCAATATCTTGTTATACTTGTGAACTTAAATTAACACATCATTTGATCTGATTTATTGAGAGATTGTAATTCATTGTACAAGGTATTTGTAAGTTAAGTTACAATCTCTTCTTGTAATTTCTTTCTTTTTCTTTGATGCCCTACAAGGTTGATGTACTTCTTATGAGAAGATATTTATAATTAAGCTTGTTAAGACCTTGTGAGATTGAGTAGTTTTGAAATGAAGAAATATCCTTATGTGGAGCTAAGAGCTTGTATAGGGTGTGGTGCCCTTCATACCACATTTTTGAGAAACAAAGTTTGGAGGTGTGCAAGGATTCTACCCTTCAAATGTGAACATACCTCAGTTAGGAAATCTCATAAAAATTAAGTGTGATTTTTTTGGTTTCTTAATTTTGTTTGGGGAACTTATTCATGCCCCCATTCTAAGTTCTATGATCCTTAGGTGGTATCAAAGCAAGGTTATCTCTCATAGATAAAGCAACATGAATAAGGAAGGAAGAATCAACATCAAGCACAATTGGACAAGGAGACTAATATACTTCAACAAATGTTGTATTCAATTCCTATATCACTTTGATAAAGGTAAATCTTTCATTTCCTTTTTAAAATTCAACAATATAAAAGATTATATGATTGATGAAACTTGTGATAATCCTGACATCAAAAGAAGGTCAAACAACAATATATCTTTTGAAAAAAGTTATGGGTTGTTTTGCCATGAAGTCATTTCTTTTCAAAGTTTATGTGTTAAAGTGAAAAATGTTTTTCATGCCAAAGAAACAAAAATTACCATTCTTATTCATGAATTTTTTTATCTTATGAAAGAAAACTCAAACCTTAAGGCTAAGGTTCAAAAGCTAACCAATGTGATTGAGTGGATGGAAACTCTGTAGAGAAGCCCAAAGATCAAAAGTGAAAAGATAAGTGTCTATGAGATTCTATAGAAGAAAATCAATCCAATTTTGATAACAGATCAAAGTATAAACTTCTAAATTGTTTATTTTGTGGAAAATCTAGTCATATTCAAGAGTATTTCTATATTCAGATGAACCAGATACTTGGTCTTTGCAAAAGCAATCTAGGCTAGGATCTTTGCAGGTTTAGAAACAAAAAGAGAGAAAGCATGAAAAGAACTTAATGGCTCAAATAACTCTCTATAATGCCAAAACAAGCATGTGGTATATTGATAGTGGATGTTCAAGGCACATGACATGATAAATCCTACTTCACCCACTTCATGGAACAAAATTATGGAACCGTCACTTTTGGAGACAACATGGAGGCTTATATAATAGGTATTGGTATCATAGGAAGAAACAGGAAGGGACTTCCAATTGTAAATAAGGTGTTCTTTGTTAAAGGATTAAAAAATAATCTTCTTAGTGTTAGTCAAATTTTTTATTCAAATTTCAATGTTACTTTTTCTTAAGAAACTTGTAGAATACAAGATTTAACCACTGAAAACATTGTGATAGAGAGAACTAGAAAGGGAAATGTTTACACCACTATTTTTTGAAATAATCCTAACCTTTAATCAAAGTTATAGTGGGTTGTACAGATGATACACGTCTATGGAATAGGAAGCTAGGCCACATAAACAAAGAAATTCTTTAAACACTTACTTCGAAGGAAATGGTTCATCAACTACCCAAACTCAAAGACTTTAATATGAATACTTATGAAGCATGTTAGAAAGGAAAGAAAACAAGGGTAATAATTTGGTAAGAAAAATCTTATATTTACCTCTTATCCCTTAGATCTACTTCATATGGATGTGGTTGGCCCTTCTCAAACACTCAGTTTGGGAAAGAAAATGTACTTTCTAACTATTATTAATGATTACTTGCATTTTACTTGGGTTGCCTTTTTATATCATAAGGATGAGGTATCTGATCATTTCTTAAGAATTTGCAATCATATTCAAAAATTAAAAGGATATGGCATTAAATTTATCAAAAGTGACAATGGAGAAAAATTTAAAAATGCCAAGTTTGAGCAATTCTATCAAATGAACAGCATACTCGATCAACTTTATACTACAAGAACTACTCAACAAAATGGTGTAGTCAAAAGGAAGAATATGATTTTGAATGAAATGGAAAAGACCACATTGAATGATCAAAACCTTTCCTATTACTTTTGGGCTAAAGTAATCAACACTGCTTGCTATGTTTCCAACAAAATTTTTGTAAGAAGATTTACTTCTAAAACTCCTTATGAATTATGGACTAATATGAAACCTTTAATAGGTTATTTTCATGTCTTTGGTTCAAAATGCTATATCATGAATGATAAAGATAATTTGCAAAAATTTGATCCTAAAACAGATGAAGGTATTTTCTTAGGATATTCGTTAGTTAGCAAGACTTATAGAGTTTTCAATAAAAGGACAAATACTATAGAAGAAACTATAAATGTTAAAGTTGATGATCATGACATTACTTAACACAACTTGTTGATGAAATTGTTCCTATTCAAAAACTATCATAAAATAAAAAATTTTCTCCTATTACTAAATTAGAATCTATTAGACTTCTTTTGGCATATGTTAGTATTAAAAATATCAAGCTATATCAAATGCACATAAAACGTGCCTTCTTAAATGGAACCATAACCTAAAGGTTCTATAGATTCCATCAAACCTGATCATATTTAAAAGCTCAAGAAGGATCTCTATGAACTTAAACAAGCTCCTAGAGCTTGGTATGAAAGACTTTTCCAACATCTTACATCAAATGGTTTTAAAAGAGATAAGGTTTTTGTCACTTTATTTCTCAAAAGAGAAGGTAATGATCTACTTATAGTTCAAATTTCTATTGATGATATTATTTTTGATGCTACTAATGAAGCTCTCTCCGAGAAAATCTTAGGTCTTATGCAATCTAAATTCAAAATGAGCATGATGGGAGAACTCAAAAACTTTCTTAAATTTCAAATCAATTAATTTGAAGATGGAACCTTCATTTTTCAAACCAAGTATGCCAAATATCTTCTTCTCAAATTCAACCTAGCTAATGTTAAGGTTAAAAACACTCCTATGGCTTCAAATTTTAAACTTACCAAATATGATCAAGAAAAGCCTATTGATCACAACTTTATAGAGGCATGCTTGGTAGTCTTCTTTATTTAACTACTAGTAGACCAAATATAGCATTATGTATAGGAATATGTGGTAGATATCAAGCTGCTCCAAAAGAATCTCATTTAAACATGGTTAAAGTTTTTTTTATTATTTGAAAGGTACTACTAACTGGAACCTTTGGTGTCCAAAGGACATTGTAATGTAGATTGGACAAGATATTCAAATGATCATAGAAGCACAAGTGGGAATTGCTTCTTTCTAGGAAGGAACCTTCTATCTTGGAAAACCACAAAGAAAATTTCTACAACACTTTCTATGGTAGAAGCTGAATACATCTCAGCTGGAAGTTGCTATACTCAACTCCTATGGATGGAAGAAATGCTCAAAGATTTAGGAGTAAGAACTCAATCTACACCTATCTATTATGATAACAATAGTATTCTCAATATGACAAAAAAATCCAATTCAACACTCTCGTACCAAACACATTGAAATACATCATCACTCTATATGAGAACATACTTAACGTGGGCACATAAAGCTAGAATTTATTGGCACCACAAACCAATTAGCTGATGCTTTCACAAAACCAGTGGATGAGCAAGGACTGACCACTCTATGTAACAACATAGAAATAGGATCCTATCCTATCAAGTAAATTCTACTAATTGCTCACAATCTCTTGGAGATAATAAGAATTATCAAAGAATTTCATATAGATTTGGATATCATCACTTCTATACCCTCTATATGTTGGTACATTAGCCATGTTAATCCATTTGATCATGCTATCATGAACATGCTTTCTTAGAATGTGTATGGATTTAGTTAATTCATGATAATTATCACAGCTGAACAAAGCAAAATCATCATCTTTACTAACAAGCCTAGATAAATGCAAATTCCAAAATTTGAAAAGAAGATCATCAGTTAAGATTTGGGCTACACATGAGGTAAAGGTATCTAACTAGAGAACTTGATGGTAGACCATCCCTTTACCCTTCTTATCTACTTTAGCTTCTTGGTCTTCATCTAAATGATTAGATGAAAAGCTATGACTAGCATCTTCTTTCACCATTTGATCTTGAGGATCTTGCATGTACAAAGACTTGTAATCATCAAACATAGGTTAGTGAGCCTTGTATGATGTGTGCTCATTGTCTAGTCCCATATTAATCAAGGCATTAATAAGATAATCTAGTGTAGCCATGAATGGATCCTTAAAGAATTGGTCATGAGCATCTATCCACCTTCCCTACTTATCTTGATGATAAGCCAACATAATTGGTAGAAGGATCTTATCCTTTGAATGCTCAATGATGATAAAATGCCATCATCTTTTTGGTGCCTTTCCTAAAGTCTTTGGTGGGCTCTTAGTGCTATATGTCATCTCATTCGTGTTCACAACCTACACACACAACACTAAAAATGCACATTTAATTTGAATAAAATTTAAAATGAACAATGTACAAGTATTTCTATATAATTCACCAATGCCCTCCCCAACAATGGTGCTAATGATAAGAGTCTCTCCATGTTTATACCAATGGAATTTATCATCCAAATCATAATGCAATTAGGTCATCAGCTTCAAGGATGATGTTGAGTGGATTACCAAGAACATTTTTGTATGTTGTTGTATTCAAGAAAGATAAAAGATATTATAGTACATATGATACATGTAAAACCCATGTTGTCATGGTGATAGATAGATTAAAAATGTGGCATTATCCTAGTGGTACAGGTCTTGGCTTGGTAACTCCAAATCATTGGTTCAATTCTATTAGGTAGCATTGAGTTATAAACTCCTATAAATCTTGGGGTGTACCTATGTTTCAAATTTTGGGTTCCAACATCCCATGGTAAGAGATAGAGAAAAATATTTATGATTTTATATTTTATAATTTTTATGGATTCTATATTTATAAGAAACAAACAATAATAAACACACATACATTGCAATCCCACATGGGCATAGGCATAATTGGTGTATTGCAATTCCTTGTGGATATAGGTTGAACACCACATACAAATACAAATAAAATGGCTCTTATTCATAACCTTGATGGTCCAACACCATGTTATAGAGTTATGACCTCCTTGGGTAACGGTGGATTATTGCAACTTATAAAAATGAGAATTAAATAAATATTTTTATATTTTTAATGTTTTATAATATTTTTAAAGTTTCAATGTCTAAGGCATCAATGATGAAACAATGTAAAATCATAAGCTTTATTCACTATGCAAACATTTGACTCTGCATTAACCAAATGGTTCCAAGCTATGTAAGCATAGTAGCACTCTCATAGAGTCTAGCCACAGTTGTGAAAGTGATGACTCAAAACACATAGAAAACAAGGAACGAATCAACTTACCTAAGGGAAGAAGTGCTTTTCACATGAAACTGGATGCCAAAAGCTAAATTGAAATTCTTGAAATTAAGTTGTCCTATGTGAGAGCTCATCTTGAGCATTTATAATTTTTGCAATACAATAGTAGGGGTTTGCTATTGCCCAAGCATCAAAGGAGGCTCATCAACATAACCAAGACATCCCAAAGACACATTGAGGGAGGTAGAGAGGTAAAAGGAACCAACCAGGGTAGCAAGGGGTGTGCTTTAGCATTCCTACACTAACATTAAGTAGTCAGCACATCCTCCCCCCATACACTTTGCCTACATTTTCTAGATGAAAGTTGGGATACTAGGGAACATGTTAGGAGCTTCTAAAGGTCTTTGAATGAAGTTGGAAACATCTCGAGAAGCTTGAAGCATGTGCCAAAGCTACAGGTGTGAAGCAAAGGACTAGGATGTAAATATATGAGGTAGAAACCTCAACCATGTGTACAAAAATCATAAACATAAGGTGCATGAAAAACATTGTGAATCTAGGGCTTACAACTGACTTACAAAATGTCATTGGATGACTCATCACAAAAATTGCAATTTCCTCTTTTCTCTACTTTTGTATTTCTTGCAATAAATTTAATAAATTTAGGAAGTACAAGATCTACAAAACCAACATCTTTCCAAGTTTGAACAAAACTAAAAATATCAAAGTTATTAAAGAAGGCAATACTATTCAAAGAAACAACTTTATTTGTAATTCCACCATTAATGTTAAGAAATTTACAGCTTAAAGAACTTATACATTTTTTGAATAATTTATGAAATACTACTTATTTGTAATTACTGCCATGTTGTTAGCATTTAGGTATGCTACAAAACCCTATTCATTAGTTGCCTTAATTTTTTTTCATTATTCAACCCTTTCTGAGAGTTCCTTTCAAGTAAGATCCTCAATTATCCAAATACTTTTCTTGTTCTCACTTTGCTTCAAATGGCTTTAATGTATTCAAACATATACCCGATCTTCTACATCACAAAACTTTACAATTATATGTTAGGGGCTTTTCACATTGTTCACCTAGAATCCTAAAAAATTTCTTAATTTTCAAATAATGTATATGCATATCATCTATAATTTTTTCAACTTTCTTAAACAAAGTTTCATTAGTTTTACCCTTTATCTCTAGGATACCTATAAAATGTAAATTTTTTTGTCATTTTTTCATCATGAACTTTAAAGCTTCTACAATTGCAGATCCTTTCTTTGTCTTTGTTTCTTTAAGATTAGATTCATTGTTTATTATATTTTGGAGCAGCACTAGTATTTTTTTTTCCTCAATATTCTCTTCAAGGGTTGATAACCTTTGAAGAATTTATTTTGTTTTTTTCATGGGTTTGGTCATATCTTGAATTAACTGGAATCCATCCAAAGATATGCTAGCATCACATCTACACTAACTCAACCATGAAGCCAAGAAGGCAGCCACAAAGGTGGTTGAATCCTAAGTTAAAGCATATCATCAAGAAAGAAATAAAACAACTCCTCAAAGTGAGGTTCATCTATCCCATCACAAATAGTGAGTGGGTTAGCCCATTCATAATTGTACCAAAGAAAGGTGGCAAGTGGTAGGTGTGCGTCAAATTTAGGCTATTGAACATGGAAACATTTAAAGATCATTTTCCATTGCCATTTATGGACCAAGTGTTGGACACTATCTCCAAGCATTGCTATTATAGCTTCTTGGATGATTATAGTGGCTATAAAGAAATCCAAATTGTGATAGAAGATCAGGCCAAGATAACATTCACGAGTCCCTGGGGGACTTTTGCATATTGTAAGATGTCATTTAGTTTAGTCAATTCCCCTAAAACATTTCAACTCTTGGTCCTTAGTATTTTTCAATAATATTTTGGTAGTGGGATAGAAGTATTTATGGACAACTTCTTTACCTATGGGGCTACATTTGAGCAATCCCTGGACTACCTTGAGTAGGTACTAAAAAGATGTGTTGAAACAAACCTCAGGCTTAATTGGAGAAAAAGCAATTTAATGGTCTAGGAAGGCATAGTACTAGGGCATCAAATTTCACAAGAAGGGATTGAGGTAGACCTTGAAAAGATAAGGGTCATCCAGGAAATCACATGCCAACTAGAGACAATCAAATATGTCTAATCATTCCTTGGACACATTGGCTACTACTAGCAATTCATAGAGAATTTCTCTAAGATTGCAAAGCCATTGGTCAAGCTTACAAAAAAAGATGCTCCATTCATCTAGACCAAGGAATGTGAACATGATTTCCAACAATTGAAGAACAAACTCATAGAAACTCCAATTATATGGGTACCAAATTGATCCATATCATTTTACATAATGATGGATGCATCTAATTATGGCTTGGGAGCCATGCGTACATAGTTGGATGATAAGAAACATCCATATTACATCCATTGTGCAAGCTGAAGCATTGTGAGTGAATAGTTGAATTACACCACAACTAAGAAAGAACTAATGATAGTGATGTATTCTTTTGAAAAGCTCAAGTATTATGTGCTTGGTTATAAGATATTTGTACATACAGAACATAGTGCCATTTACTTCCTAATGAATAAGCCAACAATAAGCCCTTGTATTATATGGTGGCTTGTGATCTTGTAGGAATTCAATCTCATGATGATAAATTGGAAAGGAACTAAGAATGTGATCACTAACCATCTTTCTTAGTTAAGATGGGATAATAAAGAGGAGGAGATTTTGCTCTCTGATTAATTACTAGATGAACTCCTCTTTATAGGAGTAATAAATGGCCAAGTGCCCCCTAAACCAAAATGGTATGATAGCATCCTCACTTACCTTCTCACTCAAAAGATGCCACAATGTCTAGACTTTAGAAAGAAACAATAATTTCTTTATTAGGCAAAGTACTTCATGGAAATAAATGGACACCTTTACAAGGTGTATGTCAATCACCTAGTGCATTGGTGTGTCCCTGATGTAGATCAACTATGCATACTCTAGGATGCTCACGAAGGTCCTTGCAAAGGCCACTATGTTGGGAGATACACGACCATAAAAATCCTGATGGTAGATACTATTGGCCTATAATCTTTAGGGATTCCCACTAGTTTGTTTGATCATGTGAACATTGTCAAAGAGATGGTGGAAGGACCACATGAATGGAGGGTCCTCAATAGTGGATTTAACCACTAGAGCCCTTTGACATATGGGCCATTGACTTCATGGGTCCCATCACATCCATGTCAAATGGAAATGTGTATATCATCATAGCAGTTGACTACTGCATCAAATGAGAAGAAGCAACAATCGTCATCAAATATACATCATCCACTGCTACTAGATTTGTACATCAAAATGTTGTAAACAATTTTGGGGTGCCACATGCACTAATTTCTGACAATGGAACTCATTATATATGTACCACTTTTTGAAAACTCATGTAATTCTTGGAGGTCAAACATAAATTAAAAACACCCTATCACCCCCAAGCTAATGGTCAAGCAAAGATACCTAACATGGAGATCACAAAGATCCTAACAAGGACCATAAGAAAATTGTTGGCACATTTTGGCCATTTCATGGAACAGGTTGGCATGATAAAACTAGTTAAAAGTTTTTACAATTTGATAGTTGAAAAAGTTAATGGCAATTCCCAAAGGTGCCTATTTCCATCTTGTCAGTCTTTAGGAGATGCACGAAACAAAAGAAGATATAAAGTAAGATCCTGATGACATGGAAATTTCCATCGGTGACTCCTCTAGCATAGTTTCAGGA
>MNCI01003413.1:319221-332885 GCA_015680685.1 Gnetum montanum | reverse complement strand
TGTTCAAGGACACTCGTTGGCGGTCGCATCCCAAATGGTCGCCAACACAAATATAGGAGAGATTGGAGCACAAAACTCAATGATGCCCTTTGGGCCTAAAACTCAATATTGAAACTCCCTATTGGCTACCCTCCCTATGAGTTAGTGTAGAGAAAACTTCTAATGCTCCTGATTCAATCCAAGCTTCATACACTCTCAATAGCATGTGAACTAAACCTTAACCTAAGTTTATCACAAAAATAAAGACTGATAAACCTGAATGTGCTATACAAAAACCAATTAGTGGCCCTATCTTTGAATGAAGTATACAAGGCATTCAATAAGTAATGACATGACCTTAGAATATGGAAAGTGAAATTTCAATTGGGAGATAAGGTTCTCTACTAGAACCCCACACATGTACCCCAAAAACCAAAATTTCAAAAATTGTGGCAGGGACCTTATATAATTGACGAAACCTTTCCTTCTAGGGCCATGACCAGATATAAACCTGAGAGCCCAAATAAAAAGCAGTTGGTTAATAGCCAATAAGTAAAGCCTTTTCATGAGCTGAAGAAAGCTAATAGAACAAATACCTAAATAGATAGACAACCACGCTCAATTTTTTGGATCTCCTCTTTCCAACTCAGCCATGGAGGAGATGGCCATCCATGCTAATAATCCATATGGCTGCTTAGTTTTTCTATTTTTTTTGGTTTACGCATTTTTGTCTTTATAGTTGTTTATTTCACATCTTTTTGATTTAAATATTTTTCCTATTTTACACCATCATTAGTACATTTGAATCTTTCTTGAATATTTTTACACTTTCTTATATATCTTACTTTATTTTGTTTGAGTGTGATTTTCAAATTTTTTCTAATAAATGTGCTTTATGCCAATAGGACATAGTGGTGTTGTAGTTGTTACTAATGGTGGTTTGTGCTTTATGTTTTGATTGCTAATGTCTAGTTTCTATTTTTATATTTTTGTATTGATGGCTCAATCATGGTTTCTTTTTCATAGAATAGGCAGTAAGTCCACAACATCCACCCATTCACAAACTCTATGGTTTTCCTTATTTTAGGAGTTTGAGGTCCCTTTCATTAAACAAACCTTTAATAAATTGGTGACCTTGGTAGTTTTTGAAATTGGAAAGGCTTCAAAGGTTTGTATAGGATGTGACTTCAAGGGGACTCAATACTCTTCGTACTCTTATACTTACTTGGGTGCTTAAGTGTTTTTCGTAGACTTCTTACTATTCCATATCATCCAATAACAGGAAGTCAAATAATGTCTTTGCATGGTGTGGTTTCCATACAAAAAAAACACAAACAAAACAAAAAGAGCATGATGGGAATTTAAAACACATCACTTCAACAAATAAATGGGCTACAAGCACTAGTTATGGGAGTAGAAAGACATGTTACCTGTGCTTGAAGGTCCCCTCTAACTAAGGCCCTCTATCACTTCCTACTTCTCTTTTCTTGTATTTATGGAATGGTGGTTGTTCTATGGGTGCATCCTTGTGTCTCAAGGGGGTGTATTAGTCTTAGACTGATGATGCAAAGTCACTAAAGAGGTTGGTTTTAGTCTGGACTAAGGATGGATCTTCTTAGGTCATTTTAAACACAAATTTCACAAGGGACTTTTTATGACCTTAATTTGGAATTCCATTCTACCTTCTTCATCATCCATCTATGTTGATCATAATCCACCTCACTACTGATGTCCATGTTCTTGATTTTGTGTCTCAGTCTAACATAGTTGAATTCTTAGGTAGAACCTTCTAAGCTTTGGTCCTTAAATTCCATTGGCCATTAATCATCTATGGGGCCCATGGACTCCTTAGGTTGAGGTTATGTAAGGGAAAATAAGGCATGTGCTTGCTATGGGAAGGAACCACTTGCATATTTATTGGTTAGGTTTGTTAAGTACCTTATTCTTAGACATTCTTGCAATTAGAATCTTTTGTACATCCATCTTCTGCATCACACCATGTGCTCCATCAAATTTTTGAGTTTTTGAGCATTCAAAGACCCTCTTCAATGATTTTATCATATTCATGGCTTTTCTACACACTCAGTAAAAATTTCTTATATTTTTCAAAATATTCAAATTTGAAATTTTTTCCTACGGGCTCTATATATGGGGCTTCGTCAATGAAGCAAACCCATATACAAGGCCCTATATATGGAGCCCCATCAATGTGGTGGAAAAATAGTATATATATGCATGACCACACTTGAAAATGTTTACATTTTCTCACAAACATCAAGGAAGTTTTTCAAATTTTTAGAGCCTAGAACCTTCCAAAGCCCATAACTTCCTAACCATTTATTCAAATCACTTCGTTCTTTGATCCTACAGCTACCAAACATAATCTCTTCAGAATGGAGGCCACAAATGTGCCATTTTTGACAAAAAAATTTTTACCATTTTTCTAACTCCCAAAAAGTTTTAACTAAGATATCAACTATTAAACACCAAATTACAAGAGTTAAACCTTTCCAACAAGCTCTAGTGACATTTACAATAAATAATTAATAAAATAATCAATCTTTCATGGTGCAACCTTAGCCAAGGTGTAACTAACTAACGAGAAAAGGCATCCAAATATTTAGAGTTACACATTATATCTACTAATCCATGGATGTGTTGTGATCATAGATGGCACCAAAAGGAAGCAGGACCATCCCAACCAAGGGAAAAATAGCTTAGAATAGGAAAAGGCTAAGAACAAGTCCAAAAAGAATCACTTGCAACCCATACCACAGGTCCTCTTAGGGAAGAGGCAGAAGTAGAATCTATTAGACAGATTCCAGAACTAGCAGTAGCAATAGAACACTCCCATTAGGATGATGTGCCAGCACCACAAGAAAATCTAGAAGTGACCTTGATAGAGGCTTACCTAAATCAAATCAAGTTGTGAGAGATCCAGAAAATAGTTCTCTCAGAGTTAAACTTTGGCCCATTCCTAGAGCAAGCACCAAAAGAAGTGCAGGACTAGCTAAAGGCCTCTTCCATGTAGCCAATCATCACTTCAACCAAGGAGTGGTACATGGAAGAGACATTCCTATTATAGCACAATAGGCAACCTAGATCAATGGTGAAAATCAAGGACATCTTAGTGTCCTACTCAACATAGGTCATTTTGGCAATCCTTAGGTTTCCCAAGGAGAAAGTCTTGCTGAGATCTTGATGTAGGTGGACCTCAACATAAAGAAAGAATGGATTCAATGGTGCTATGGTGTCAACCACAAGGATTTTGGCTTACTCACACTAGAAGAGAGGATCTATTACAAGATTGCAACCTTCCACCTCAATTCCATGGTGAGGCCAAGCAAAATCACTGTCTTCTCTACCCAAGCATGTGCCGCTCTAAGTGACAGACTCCCTATCAACCTTCCATAAATAATTTATCTAGAGATTGAGAAGTGATTTAAAGAAAATAAATGTAGAAGAAAGGCCCTCCCCTTTCCATGCCTTTTCAGAAAACTCTGTCAAAGGGAAGGAATAGCTTGCTACATCAATAATGTTATCAGGAAAGTTCTTATTACCAATTAGGAAAAAATGATGAAAAATAAAATGCCTACAATGACTATCTAAGAAGAGGAGTAGCAACCACCACCTCCACCTACCACTCAAACAATTGTGTCAGACATCACTATAACTACCTAATGGTTACACAAATACCGAGAATGGCTCTTGAGTGAACAAGAGCAACAAGCAAGCACAAATGGTAGGATTCCAATTGTGTATAGACTAGTAATGAGTCACCTAAATGAGGTGGCCTAAACAATCAACTTGATGTGTGGAGGTGGATCCATTTTCTTAGCCCAAAGAAAGATGTTGCCCACGAGATTGAAACTGAGTGTCAAAGAGGTCACAGTATCTCTCATAAAATAATTGCCACTTCCAAAAATCTCTAAGAATGTTGTGACCTTTTTAGTGTGCTTGAAGAAGGATGAAGGAGCAATTGTATTGGTGATGCAGGACCAAGGGCAAGAAACTATAGCAAAAGTGGTCGCTGACCATATTGCTGAAACTCTCAATGCACCTATGGCATCTACACCAAACATCACTACACTCAAAGATGTGCAGACATCCCCAAGAACCACAAGCAATAAAATAAATGTAACACAACATGAACATCTACTAGACCAACTAGTAGGAATTGGGCAATTACTTCCAAATTTCTTTGACTTCCCAGACAATATTACTGTAACCTAGGCAGAGCTACTAGAGGTAAGGGGTAAGAACATCATATTGGAGGGGCAACTTGAAATAGCCATGGAGCTAAACGAATGCTTGGCTACTGAATTTGTTGAGTTAAGAGCCCAGATTGTTGATCCCACATTTCTCAACCTAGCACTGACAAGAGATGAAGCTATGAAATAGCTTCACACTAAACTAAAAGGGTTTGAGGATGCAATAGAGGTGGTGATGTTCTACCAATCCTTGGTAGAGGTCATATAGCACAAGATTCAAAAGGCCTTGGATCAAACTCACTAGGAGAACATGTAGTTGACTATAGAGAACCATTGCCTACATAATGTTGATGAGCATAAGTAATAATTAACTAATTTCATCCATCAACAGTAGGAGCAACTAACCAAAGGAAACACATAATTGACAAGATTGGTGATAGAAAATAGAAATCTCTCCATGGAGGAGGTCTATGCCCTTCACCAAAAAACTATGATTGAGGTAGTTACCTTGAAATTAGAAGCTTTCAAATTTGAGAAAGTCAAATATCATTATAGAGAGCATGTCAATCTACAAAAGTAAATGAAAAACACATTTAGTTGGTGAAAGTGATAGTGAATGAAGCTCTCTAACAACTCTAGAAAGGGAAAGAATTGTGGTAACCCATCATTGATGGGATAGATTCCTACAACTGATGAAACATATTTTATATTGGCCCTGACGTTAGGTACGCAATGTTAGAGCCACAACATCAGGGTCTTGATACGATGTCATGGAAGCAACATCAGAGAATTTACCCTAGGTCTATAAATACCATGCCTAGGCTTCTATTTTAAGTTAGTTTTCAATTTAGTTTTTAAGCAAAGTAGCAAAGCTCTTGCCATTTTGTTTCCTCTGAGTTAGAATATTTTCTAAGTGTGCACAAAAGGAGCCTAAGTGTATACAGTTCTTCATTCAAGCATGGATGTACCTAAGCACAATAGTGTGATGGGAATAAAATGAACTCTTTTAATAATCCTTCCAGCACTAAGAATAGCTTAATATTTTCTTTCTTACATTTTACTTTCTTGCTCTTTCTTTTAATGCATTTGAATTAGTAATTTATTTCCAACAGTTAATGAACACGAGCATGACTACTTTGAGCATTCATATAGTACTTGGTAACCTAGAAACGCTTAACATTTGGTAGCCTAGAAATGCTATATGTGTTCAAGATGTGTCTAGGAAAGTGGGGTGGTTACATGTGTTAGGCTAGCTAGGTAGTAGATGAGTTAGATCTTCAATTACTTTACCTTTTACTCTTGTTGTAAAACACAAAAAAATAAAAATCATATGCCTCAATTACACTTAAACCATATCCTTGAATTTCACAAGTGTAGTTGGGAAGATAATGAACGTTCTCAACACCCATTTCACTTTCTAGAAGAGCTAGTCATTAGATAACTATAGGTTTATGGAATTCAACTAGATCATGCGTAATGCCTTAGTGATTCATATGGTTGGATGTAGGGGTACCTTGACACTCATCAATAATAAAGAAAAAATCCACACAAAGGAGTTGTAGATTGAGGAGGTGATGGAATATATGGATCTTGCCAATCTCCATTATGTAAATCTAGCCATGTTGACTACCAAAAGATCACAGTCATAACTCGAGAAATAGGTGGCTAGCTCATACTTAATGTACAAGGCTAAGTTCAAGCATCATAAAGACACCAAGCAAAAGCTTGCAGTGGCAAATGATGAACTTGAAGTTCTTAAGGCATGATTCACTAATTAATGATCAACTACTAAAAACCTACCTAAGAGGATGAACAACTACTAGGAGCTACAGAACATAGTGAGGGTATTCGATATCAAACATAAACAATTTGCTTCCTAGTTTGTCAACATGAAGGAGATGTTTCCAATAATGCCCTGTCTATAGGATATTCCCATTCTAGCCAACATTGGTGATCTGACATGGACTATGAATCATCCCCATAGTAAATAAGAGAAGATGAAGGCATTACTATATGCCTTTCACCATCCACTAAAGGTTGCAACTGTAGTAAGACAGTCACAGCCACCTTAGCTACCACACATGCTTGAAGCTGATAAAGGTCCTTCAGAACCTAAGAAGCCTCCACTACCTAGGACTGTCTAATCTTCTCCATCATCTTCACATGACCAGAGGATGCGCTCTCCAATTTTTTGTGTAGTCATGTAATGTTGTTCAATTTTGTGTCATAAACACCACAATTTTTGTAATTTGTTGGTTCGTACACTCAAGCACTCAATTTTGTAATGTTTATTTATTTTTTTAAAGTTCCAATCAATAATCCCATACCTTTCCAATTTTGTAAAGGAACTCAAGGATGAGTTTTTATTCAGTCACTAGGGTATGATGAGCATCAAATTGTCATGTTGACAAGCCCCCGTTGACATAGCCGTGTCAATGAGGCCTCTTTTACATGGTGTTGCCCCTTCAATGAGGCCACGTTGATGTAGCATTTGCTATGTCTGTAAGGCCCCATTTACATGCTATTGCCCCATCAATGAGGCCACGTTAACATAGCATTTGCTATGTCTATGGGGCCCCATCAACACAATCTTGTAGAAAAAACTATAAATACAAGCTCCTAGGTGTGTTTATGGGAATTCAATTGATAGTAGTAGTACAACTCTTGCAGTTTGTTCATTTAAAAGTTAGAATATTTTCACGAGTGCATATAGTAGGAGTCATTAAGTGTGCAGATCTTTATTCGAGCACTATTATACCTAAACCACACTAGTATGTATGGCAATAAAGATGAGCTTCTTGATAAAGCTTGTAGCATTCTGGATAATTTAAATATTTTATTATTGCATTTAATGTTTTCAATTATTTATTCAATGTTTCTCAGTAATTAAGCTAATTAAGTGATTAAGCAAGATAAGCTAAATAGGTTAAATACATAAGTACGACCACTTCAAGCATAAACACATATTTGCTTGGTAATCCTAGTAGCATAGTTCTTGGTAACCCAACAGTGAATACATGGGTTCAAGACATGTACAAAAATTGGGACTAGATGCTTATGTTAGGATTAGTTAGAGACTAGTAAGTAGCTAAATTAGATTAGTTGTTAAATTATTTCATCTCTCTACTCTAAGCACTAAAGAACATAAAATATAAAATGACAAAAATCATGTCCCTAAATTACACTTAAACTATATCCTTGAACCTTACAAGTGTAGTTAGAATGACCTTTAGGGCAAGCTTCACTTCCTAGAAGACTAGTGCATTGGAAACTATAGAGTCCATAGAATTTGACTAGTTTGTGCATGAACACTTTGAGATTCGTATGATTGGGCATAGTCAGTACCTCACCACTCATCATTGGCATCATTGTAGGGGACTCTATTTGCTAAAACATGTGCTATCTAGGATTAGTAAATATCATTAATATTATTGGATGAAGCCAAGGTCAACATCACTCTCAAACAACATATGTTTACAAAAGCACACTGATAATTGTATTTGTTTTGCAAAATGACTTCTTCTTCTCACAGGAGTGATGATGTCAAACCACTAGTTCCATAGGAGTGCAAAGTGATATATACTTATCCAGATGAGTATGTGCCTAACTTTACCTTCATCCTACATCAAGATGAGCAACTATGATGGTGTGATATGAAGGGAAACATTGTAATGTCCCTCGATTGATCTGTGTTGGTGATGTTGCTTTGAACTCTTAAGAAGTTAGGCATTCATGATCTTCAAGAGGAGTATGTTGTGCATGACTAAAACTATTGAGACTACCATCCAACTAACACACAACAAAGGAGAGATCAACATCAAGAGAAGCATCAGGAGGTTGTGAAGGGAAAACACTTCACTAATCCCTTGTTCTTGCTAAGCTAGGATGATAATGAGGGCTCTCCCTCTAAGGACTCTCCCTCTAAGGACTCTCAACAAGACAATTATCTATCCCTTGTTACTAATGATGGGGCTGTGACCCTGAACCTATGATCTACAATCAACAATCCAAGTTCAGGAAAAGATGGTAGTCAAGGTAAGGGATCGAATAAGCATTAAGATAATAAAAAATATGATGATCATGGTTGTGAAAATTGAATGGGAGTTGGTAGGTACCATGGTAGTGATAGTCCTCCTTCCTCTTTGTCCTCTTTATTTGCATCATCTTTTTTCTCTTCTTCTATTTCTAAAAGACGTCATAGAAAGAATAACTATGATGGAGGTGCCTAACGGGACAACAATACTGATCACCAAGCCCCTAATTAACAAAGGCATAACAAAGGACATCATTATTGATAATGCAATAATGATGATGATGAGCCTTTGTTGGCAACTTAAAGCATGCTTAACATTGCTAAGGTAATTAAGATTCCATCCAAGCATGTAAAAGATAGTCAAATCAAGCACCTAAACATGAATAATATTCCAAGATTTGAGGGGGGATATAACTTTGATCCATAGACACATCTACAAGCTTTTGATGATGCTTGTGCCTTGTAAAACATTGAAAATGATTAGTAGAAACTCAAACTCTTTCCCAAGATACTCATAAAGGAGGATAAAAGTTGGTACTAGNCCATGGTTATTCTCAAAGGAAAAAACTTCACCACATCATAGATGGGCTCAAAGCAAAAACCAAAAGAACTCTTAGGGTTTATGCCCAAGGAAGACTATCCAAACTAAGAGCTTAGCAAATCCAAAGGTTGATAGAGTACGTAGTAAAAGAAGAAGATGAGTTAAGAAAAAGGAAAAGTATAGAAGAGTGTAATATGGATCTTTCCATCAGGCAAAAGGAGGTCTAATTCTGTGATGAGGAGGAGTCACCACTCGATAAAGTGGTGAATAGAAAAACCTTTCCTATCAAAAAATCTATTTTTGATATTTCAACTAAGGTTGATAAATTATGGGACTCTTTAGATGAAAAATTCCAAATTGCTATGAAGATTGCTGAAGCATCCAAAGAGTAGAATAGTGATCATGATCACAAGAGGTGGAAAGAAGCTAAACATGCCTACTCGAGAGGTAAGGGCAAAGCTACTGTAGTAGAAGAAGTTGTGGAGATAAAATCTGATGATGATGCTAGATGTGACATTTATCAATATGAACATCCAAAGAGATGTTGCCTTGTGGTGTCACACTTACAAGAGTCTAGGGTGTATGCATTGAATCCTCAACTAGCATGTAGGCATGAATGCTTTGAGATTTGTATGGTTGGGCATAAGGGGTACCTTACCACTCATCAATAGTGAAAATGTAGAAAATAAATTACTATAAATAACATAGTAAAAAGTTAAGACTAGTGGATAAATAATGTTGATATCCTTTAAATTGGTGATATAATCTAAGTACTCTTAAGAAGTTTATAATTTAAAGTTAGTTATATTGTATCATACATAGATATTATATCTTAATATTAGTGAAAATAATAAAAAATTAACTTTTTAGAGTAATCCACATTGTTGATTTACTTTAATCATGTTACTTTTGCTTTTCTTTTCTTTTACTTGAACCATGCAATAAGCAAATTTATTATCAAGATTAGGATTGAAGTTCCAAAAAGTGCTCCATGCCTACAAAGGTTTTGAATTTTTTAAAATTAGTTAGCTAGGAGGAGAAACAACATTATTTCATGTACAATTCACTTATCTAAAATTTACTCCATAATTTTTACTTATCCAATAGATCTTTTCAATTTTTTCAAATCAATTAGCTTAATTAGTAAGGAAACAACATTATTTCTCTTACAATTCACTTCTCCAAAGTATTTTGTAAGTTTTTGAATGAAGTTCTAATTATCTAAATATCCACACATATTTTATTTTCTTTCGTTATAATAAAACTTCTAATCTTTGATTTCCATTTCAACTAACGCATAGGTCATAACTTTGGCATATTATTTGAAATGTTGTTAAGGTGTTAGTTTCAAAAGTTTTGACACTTAGGTTCCACACTAGAGAAGTATCTCCACTAGTGTAATGGTGTCGCCTTGGAAAACACTATTGGGTACTACCCAAAAGTCCCAATAGCAGCAACAAGAAAGGGAAGACTCAAATGTGGACTATGCCTTACTACTAAGCACATCCATTTCATAGCATTGAGCATACAACCCATTAGCTAATGGTTATAGGTACTAAAGTCACTGATGAGCCACTAGGTACCCCTACTCCCAACCATACGAATCACGGGTGTTCACACACGACTCGATTGGATTCCGTAGACTACAAGCACTTAACATACACTAGATCCTAACTAGTAAAACCTTGGGTTAGAATGGTTGTTGTCTTCCCAATCTTACTTGTGATGTTCTAGTGGAAATGGTTAAGTAAGATTGAGGCAACTGATTTTTATAGCTTTTTACTTATCTTTTGGCGTCTAATTAAGGTATGAAAAGTAAGGAATGAAATATTATCTAATATATAATTATCCTAACTTGTATTCTAACTATTCCTAGCATAAGTATCTGATCCCATATTCCTAGCACATTCTGAGGATCTCCTAAACACTTTTGGGTTACCAGATGTTAAGCGTCACTGGGTTTACCAAGTGTTTGATTTACGTTCAAGATGGTCGTACTTATGGCCTTTACAAACTATGAATGAGCAATAGCGATTAAGATAACAATAACAAAAACTTAAGTAATTATCAAAGCATAAACATATTAAACTATTGAATGCATTAAATGGCTAAGTCCAAATGCTACAAGGAATGCTTGAAGAGTTCATCTTTATTGCCGTCACGCCAATGGGCTCAGATACATGGACGCTCGAATAAAGAGCCGGTCACTTTTCTTACACCTACTACGAGCACTTGGAAAACATTCTATCTCCAGCAGGAACAAACTGCAACAGCTTCGCTACAACTGAAAAAAAGGTACCTCAAAGAGGCAGAAGGCCCTCTTATGTATAGGCTGAAAAAGGCATCGCGTAAACGGGGCCATGTCGACGCATGGAAGGATGTGTCAACGGGGCCGTGTATACGAGGCCACGTTGACGCAGCTGCGTATATGGGGTCCCGTATACATGGCCTAGTAGATGCAGCAACCAACTAACACTTCATCATACCCACACAACTAAGTAAAAACTTGTCCTTGAGTTCCTCTTACAATTTGGAAGGTATGGACTTTTATTTACAACACACATGACACACATACACACATGGCACAACATCAATTTTACCAAGTTCCCAAGTTACAAGGAAGGACAAGTTACAAAAATGGTGGTGTTCATAGACAAAATTGAACACCTTGTCGGTCCTGGAGTCTCTACCGTGAAGAACAATGCAAAAATCATTGAAGAAGATCACACTGTCCCTGGGGGCGATGGTTCCAATGGAACTTCACTAGACTCTAGCCCATGTGATGGTGTTGGCATGAATGATGGCTTCCCTGTAGCAACTGCGACTTCTAGAGGCAACCAGAAGGCCTTCAAGAGAGCCCTTATTTTTTCCTCTTTGCTTCTAGGATCATTCACTGTCCAGGTAGCTTCACTAATGTGTGCTGGAACTAGAACCTCCCAAGGGCATGGTAGCACTGGGAAGAGTTCTTTTAGGTTGACAAACCAGGCTACGAACTGCTTTCGTTCGATGTCGAACACTCGGATTGATGCTTGTAGCTACTGGTAGTCATTCATCTGACGGGCCAAGTTTTCTACGACTGCACGTTGTCCTTCAAAGCTCATGCAAAGGACCTCGAGTTCTGCATTGGTTGTTTCCAATTTTTGCTTCATTGCTTTGTGCACCTGGAACTCACCCTCATATAAGGAATACAAGGTGGCCACTTCTTTCTCCAATTTGGACCACGGTCTCCTAGCTGTGAGCATGGCTAGGTTTGCATAGTGAAGGTTAGCGAGCTCCATATACTCTCTCATTTCTTCAATCTATAGCTCCTTAAGGCAAATTTCAGCTTGATTGTAGACATTCAACCCATCAAACATAGGTTGTCATGCTTTGCCTCCTTCTTGGAGCTACTAGAGCACTTGGTTTAGCTTGGCCTTTCCGACCTGAATCTTCTTCTGATTTACTTATTTTTGTAGTCCCACTTGGTCCTTGTAATGATTCTTGATTTTTTCAAACTTCAGGGACTCGTTCTTCCAAGCAGTGATTTCAATGGTAAATTTTTGTCACAAAGTATGAACCTCTTCCATGGATAGATTCCGGTTCTCAGCTACCAACCTTCTTACGTCAGCATTCACCCTCGCTAGCTCTTCCTACTGTTGGTGGATAAAATTTTTCATGTGCTCATTTTCCACACCAACATTACGCAGACGATGAACTTCCATGGTCAACCTAATGTTCTCCTAGCAAACCTTCGTCAAGTCCTTGTTTAAACTATATGCTTGAACGTCTGCCAAGGATTGATCAAAGATCACCGACTCTTGCTCATCCTCAACTATTTGAAGTTTGAGCTAAAGCTATTGAAAAGCTTCATCTCTGGTGATTTCATGGTTGAGAAGAGTTGGATCGGCAAGTTGGGCTCTTAATTGGGCCACTTCTGTTGCCAAGCGTTGACAGGTGGCTTTAGCAGTTTCAAGTTGCCCTTCCAAAATGAGGCTCTTACCCCTTGCCAAGAGTAGCTCTTACTAGGTTGTAGTGATGTTGTCTAGAAGGTCAAAGACATCTAGAAGCGATTGCCTGGTTCCCACCAATTGGTCCAACAGTTCTTCGTGTTGGGCTACAACTATCCTACTACATGAGCCTATGCTATTACCTCCAAAGAGTAAGAGACATAAATGTCTTTGATTCTTACTCTAGACCTTGGTTGTCGATTCATCCAGAAGAGATAGGTCTCTCCTAAGTACCACTTACCACTAGATGTGATGATTGGCCACATAGGAGATTTTTGTACCTGTAGCCTCACATCTTCTGGTGCGTTCTCGAGGAATGGTCCAAAGTTTAGCTCTTGGAGGACCATCTGTTGCACTTCACATGGCTTGATAGCATCAAGACAGGCTTGGGTCAGGGTGACCTCAAGCCATGGTGCTATCCCTGGAGTCTCATCCCCTTGCGATTACTCGCTGGGAATCTCCTCTTCTAGAATCTGATGGATAGATTCCACATCAGGTCCTTCACAGAGGGGGCCAGTTGCGTGAGAGCCCTCCATGTGCTCTGGCTATTACTTGCCTCATCCCCTTCCTGTGTGTGGGCACTTGTCCCTCAGTTTTGATGGTCCTTCGCCCCTTGGATGCCTCGGTTTGGATGCCATCTGCAATCAAACATAACCACCCATTAGACTATGCATAAGCAGCTCAAAATTATCCTTATACACCTTCTCAGTTTGACCAAGCTATGTTGTTGGCAAGGGCATTCCTTTAAGTCCCCCGGAGTGTTAATTCATGGGTTAAAACCAAAAATAACAAGGGATGAATTGAAGTTTAAACGGTTATTTTCGTTTCTTCCCTTAGAGGTGCGAAGTCTTAATTAACTAACTAATTAATTAATTAACTACACATAGGCTTCACCCCCCATGACTGAGAGCATA
>MNCI01003413.1:228904-319084 GCA_015680685.1 Gnetum montanum | reverse complement strand
CAAAGCACAACAGGTGTATATATAGGGGTTGGGCGCTGTGTCAACAGGATTGCGTATACGGGGCCCTGTATACACAGGTGTGTGCACCTATTGACCAGCATTGAACAACCCAAAAAAAGCCCGAAATGATGAATATGAAACACCAAATTAGGGCAGTTGAAGCACATGAGAGGCCCGGTCATGGCTAAGGACTGGAGGAAGCTAATCAGGGCTTAAAAAAGACTCAAAAATAGGAGAACATGACTAAAATGAACTCTGCGAGGAAGAAATCGAGCGATGGGACCTTGAAAATAATCAACCACGAAATCCAAAGGATGGGAGATTTAAAAAGCAGGACCAAGAATATGCAGGTGGGTCCTCCCCATAGTAGGCAGTACCCTTAGTAGCCCCTACATATCCTCAAAACTGGGATCCATGGGCCCAAGGGCCAAGAAATGGTGGTCGCAAGTTAATATGCCTACCCAAGAGATCCTGCCAAGGCATGAGAAGCCCATGGAAATCACGAAGAATCTTCAAAACATAAGATGAGCAGTGAGGTGAGTTCGGAAGAGAAGTGGATGAGAGAGAGATGAGAGGATGGTAATTCCAATTATCGGTCACATAAAACCCCATGTGTAATTGTGGTTAAGTGACCCAATAGAACTTGGCCTGAGGGCAGACCAAAAACCATCTATGTACAGTGACATCGTAGCAATAGACGAAGCCCCGACCATCCCCTGAGTAGGCTAGGATGCACCCAGAGAGAAGCACCACTCCAACAAGTGTGAGAGGAAGGAAGTGAAATGGGACCAAGTTAGAGAAGACAAAGGAAGTCCCATAACTAGTGTGTGCAGCGCATGAGAGGTAGTCTAAGGGGTGTGCTTTGAATTCCCACATAGTGATGGCATGATTTTTTTTATTTTTCTTTTCATGATTTCTTGGGAACCACACCATGCAAAGACCCATGCCTGTTTGCATGCATTCACCAAGGGGTGTGCTTTGAATCCTCATGTTTATTCATTTTTTCTTTCTTTCTTTCTTTTTGGATTTAGAATTATTTTTTTCGGTGAGGACCACACCATGCAAGGTCGAATTGCCCAGGAGCTTTCTTTGAGAGAAGAATGTGGAGTGGTAGGAAATCTGTAAGGACACATTAGCCACTTGGGAAATAGAAGAGGAAAATGAATGTTGCATTCCCCTTGAAGTCACACCCAATTCCAACTGTTGGGTCATTCTCGAGTCTAGGAACTACACAAGTCACACATTAATTTAAATGTTGTTAAGTGGAAGGGTTGCATGTTTCCAACAGAAGGAAAACCATGGAGTGGGTGAATGGGTGGATGACGTGGACTCACTGCCAAGTTTATGAGTTGAAAATAACGTAAAGTCCAAAGACAACAATGTGAGGGTGGGAACCAGATATCTAGGTGGATTATTGTACATGATCCATCGCAATGAAAACCATCTGCGCTAGATACCTGATGACAATAATATGACGTATTAGCGATCACATGAAAATAAAACACACACAAAGAAATGGAAAATAATTAAAGAAGGGAAAAATTAATAAGAATTGGCAAATGTATGAACGATGTTGAAAAACAAAAAGTGTAAAACAAAAAATTTCAAAAATAGTGAGGGGTGCAGTGGAATGGATTAGCAGGGATAACGGTCTCCCCCACAATTGGGTGGAAAGGAGGAGACACAAAAAATGGAGCGTGGCTAACCAGGTGATGATGAGGCGATATCACTGGTTAAGTGGAGCTCACTTAAAGGTTTCACTTGTTGCTAGTTGACCAACTACATTCTTGTGGGATCCTTAGGTTTGTGGATAAGAAAGGCCCCAAATGGAAAGGTTTCGGAGACAATGTAAGGTCCCTCCCATAGTGTTTGAAACTTGGTCGGTTGAGATACATGTGAGGGGTTCCAATACAACATCTTGTCTCCACGTCTGAATGTGACCTTCTAGATCCTAAGATCATGTCATTTTTTTTGTAGGCCTTGTGGATCTCATTTGAGGACAGGACCACTAATCAATTCTCATCTAGCACACTTAAGTTAATCAGTCGTTCATGTTGTGCTAGCAGTAGGTCAAGGCCTAAGTCATTGGCTATGGATAGTGTTCAGAGTTCTATCTGGATTGGAAGTTTGGTAATTTTTTGTACACTAACTCATAGGGAGAGTACCCTATAGAAATTTTTCAAGTGGATCAATAGGCCCAAAGGGCATCATTGAGTTTGGTGTTCCAATCCTTCCTATATTTGTTGATGGTGTAGGTAAGGATCCTGGTGATCTCCCTGTTGGTGACTTCGGCCTGCCCGTTGGCTTGGGGTGATAGGGTGTTGTAAATTTTTGGGTGACCCCCAAGTGTTGCATGATTTTTCGAAAAGTGGTACCCGTGAAATGAGTACCATTATCATAGATGAGTTCACATGGCACTCCAAACATGTTAACGATTTGTTGTTGGAAAAATCATACGGCGGTGGTTGAAGAACAAATGACGATGACTGCCGCCTCCACCCACTTGGTGCAATAGTCCATAGCCATGATAACGTACACCTTTCTATTGGATAGGGGTGTGATGGGCCCCATGAAGTTGATGCCCCAGATGTCGAAGGGTTTCAGTGGTTAAATCCACTATTGAGGTCCCTCCATCTATGCAATCATCCCACCATCTCTCTAGCATCGATCGTAGGAGTGGGCGAACCGTTGTGCGTCCCTAAAGATTGTGGGCCAGTAATATCCTGCAAGCAAGATCTTAATGGCTATGTGGCGTCCAGCATAGTGGTTCCCATACAGGCCCTCGTGAGCATCTTGGAGGACACGCAGCGTATCGTCATCAGGGACACACCATCAAACCAGGTCATCTACGCACACCTTGTAAAGATGGCCATTGATTTCCATGAAATGCTTGGCCTTATGGAGAAACTATTGTTTCTACCAATGGTTCCACTCCTTTGGCAACTCTTGAGTGATGAGGTAGGTAAGGATGTGGCTGAACCAAGGGGGTTCCTTGGGCTCTTGCGGATCGATTGTGCTTGCAAAGAGGAGTTCATCTGGAAATTGGTCAAACAAGGGCTCCTCCTCTTCTACATCATCCCATCGTAACTGAGATCAGTGGTTGGCAACCACATTCTTGGTCCCCTTCTGGTCTACCATGGTGAGATCAAACTCCTGAAGAATCACCAGCCACCGGATGATGCGGGGGCTTACCGTTGGTTTTTTCATCAGGAACTGAATAGCACTATGGTCTGTATGCATGAACACTTTGTATCTGAGCACATAGTGTTGGAATTTTTCAAAGGCAAACACCACCATCATCAACTCCTTTTCGGTGGTGGTGTAGTTAAGCTGAGCACCCACAATGCTAGAGCTCGCACAGTGGATATATTATGGGCATTTCTGATCATCACACTATGTAAGCATGGCTCCAAAGGCGTAATTAGATGCATCCGTCATGATGTCGAAGGGCCTGGACCAATCTGGTGCCTGTAGAACTGAAGTTTCTATGAGTTTCTATTTAAGTAATTGGAATGCAGACTCACATTCCTTGGTCCAGATAAATGGAACATCCTTCTTTGTAACTTCTACCAACGGCTTGGCGATCTTCAAGAAGTTTTCAATGAAGCGCTGGTAGTAACTAGTGTGGCCAAGGAATGACCGAACATCTTTTACGATGCTTGGTTGGTGGGTGATTCCTTGGATGACCCTGATCTTTTTAGGATCCACACTAATCCCTGTTTGTGAGATGTGATGCCCCAGCACAATTCCTTCTTGGAACATCAAATGGCTTTTCTACCAATTGAGCCACAAATTAGTGTCTACACACATTTTCAGAACCTACTCAAGATGGTCTAAGGCTTGCTCGAACGTGGCCCCATAGGTAGAGGAGTCATCCATGAAGACTTCTACTCCATTACTAATCTGTTGCTAGAAGATGTTGAGGACGAGGCGTTGGAACATGGCAGTGCATTACATATGCCAAAAGGCATCTTCTTGTATGCAAAAGTCCTTCATGGACTTGTGAAAGTTGTTTTGGCCTGGTCCTCTAGTGCTATTTGAATTTGGTTATAACCACTATAACCATCCAAAAAGCTATAATAATGGTGCCCTGCGATGGTGTCCAACACTTGGTCCACAAATGGGAGCAGGAAGTGGTCCTTGAAGGTAGCCATGTTGAGAAATTGGAAATCAATACAGACCCTCCATTTTCCACCTTTTTTGGCACAATAATGAGTGGGTTGACCCATTCGCTATCGGCAATAGAATAGATGAACCCCGCCTTCAACAACTGTTCGATTTCATCTTTGACAACCTACTTTAGTTTGGGGTTCAGTCATCTTTATGGTTGTTGTCGTGGCTTCATGGAGGCGTCAATATAGATCTGATGCTGGCAAACCCTAGGATCAACTCCAGTTAACTCAGGATATGACCATGCAAATGTGGCATCCCATTTGTTTACCACCTTCAGCAGCTTCTTCTTCTGTTCAGGAGAAAGGGTGGCATTGATAACTACCGGCTTTCCATTTTGTAAAAATGCATATTCCAAGTGAGCTGGTAAAGACTTGAGCTCTAGGGGCTCTTTTTTGAAGTTTTCAGGGATTTGCAGCTTCCCCTAATCATCATGGTCATCAAAAGTGGAGACATGTTGATGAACCTCTTTCATTTCATCCATGCTTTCTACATAGGCTTGTACAAGCCCCTCAGATGGTTCCATGCATAATGTGCTGCTAGCAGGATCAGCTGTTAGCCACTGGGTGCCCTCTTGGTTGGTGGTTGCTGTGTACAGGCACTGTTGAATTGGTGATTCCTCAGTACACTAGCTGCATGCTCGAATGGATGTCTGCTTAGCGGACCATAACTGTTGCACACAGTTGCACCCTGAGTCACTGTACATGATTCATGGAACGCGCTTCTTTTCGATCTTTCCAAAAGGATTTTCCTTTGAAATTTCAAGGGATATATGTCGGAGTCCTAGTCGTGCATCCATCATGCTCAGCCAAGCTTTTCCCATGATGATTGGGAAGTTCCCCTTGCAGTTCTCCACATGAATGACCAGGAAATCAGCAAGACAAGACCACCCAAAAATGGTGGTCACTATGTCCTCCACCAATCCCAAGGAAACGGTGAGGGACTGGTCTGCTAACTCGAGCCGAATGTTGCTCTTCTTTAGCAGGGGCAAGTTCCAATTCTTGTACATGTCATGAGAGATCAAATTGACTCCTGACCTCGAGTCCAGAAGAGCTTTGCATGTCTCATTCCCTGCCATCTGAAGATAGATGAGGGGGCTTCCTGGATCAGTCAATTTTCGGGAAAGATGACCTGCCTTGATCCAGTCGATCACAGCATGTGTAAGCATGACCATTTGGACGTTGGAGTGTGGTTTGCTTGAAGGCTGCTCGAGCGGTGGAATAGTGGAGGCACTTGGAGGTTTAGAGGCATTCGCCATAGGTGTATGTGAGGGTATGTTCAAATATTGGACCAGAAAAAGGGACGTTTTCATGGTTTGGGTTTCTGTCCACTTGGCTGAGGTGCCGGTTGTAGGTTGACAGCCCTTGTAGCATTTCATTATTGTGGCTGTGGCAGTATCTCTCCCTACATCGGTGGAGCAGGTGGCAGCTGAGTGGGATGTTGTGGAGAAGGAGTGGAAGGAGAAGGTGATGGAGGATAGAAGAGATGTGAGCTTTCCCCCTTGGGTGATGGAGATTGAGGTTGGAAATACTCCGGGGGGTGGTAATAACTTGGAAAGGCTGCATGACTGGAAGAGTCCCTTGGAGAGACAGGTTGTTGAACGTAGTACCCATAGGGATCTAGTTGTTTGTAAGGGTACTGCTGCCTTGGAGGTGGCATCCCCCATGCTTGTGGATGTTGCCACTGCAGGAATTATTTGTAAAGTTGTGGTGGCGCTCCACTTGGATAGTATCCTTGTTGTTGGTGGAACTACCTTGGGTTGCCTTTTGGGTAAGGCAACCTTCAGGGTGTTTACCTCTTTGCCAAGCAAGGATTCAATCCGTACACCCCAGACTCTTGAAGATGTGACACCATAGGACAACATCCCTTAGGATGTTTATATTGGCATATGCCACATTCATCATCCTCCTCGATGTCAGAGTCTACAACCTACTTTGCTACAACAACTTTGCCCTTACCCTTATTTTGGGCACGTTCAGCTTCCTTCTTCTTGCGCCAATCACAATCATTACCTTGTTCTCTGGACTCTTCTACAATTTTTAGTACACTTTGGAATTTTTCGTCCAAAGAGTCCCACATCTTATCCACCTTTGCCGATATTTCAGATGCAAACTTTTGTAACGGCAAGGTTTTTCGATTCACCATTGCTTCCAGTGGTGATTCCTCCTTCTCATCACAAAATTGAACCTTCCTCTTTCTGATGGAGATATCCCAATTAAATTCTTCTACACTCTCCTTCTTTCTAAGTTCCCCTTCCTCCTTGGCCACTTGCTCAATGAGGCACTGCAGTTGATAGGCCCTTAGTTTTGACAGTCGTCCTTGGGCGTACATGCCAAGGGTCTTTCATATTTCAAAATGGAGCCCATTAATGATGTGGCAAAGCTGTGCCCGTTGAGAGTAGCCATGACCAAGGCACCAATGTAGCAGTGAATAGTATCTGCTCATGGCTGCATCCAAGGGCTCATGATTACCTTGCTTCCACCCTTGGATCTGACATCTCAAGTTCACCACTCTAGAGTACATTTGATACTTGTCGTTGAAAATCTCAAGCATCGTACTCCATCTTCTGACTAATTCTGGCTCCAAAGACCAGTACCATCTTTCTACTTCCTTGATGAGTGTGCGAGGGAATAGCTTCAACTTCTACAAATCATTGTCAATGTTCTGTAGGGTGCAGGCATCATGGAACGCCTGCAGGTGAGTTTGTGGATCACAGTTGTATCCCCCTTCAAATCTAGGGATGTTGTTCATATCAACATGCTTGATCCGGCTATCCTTCACTTTCCTACTAGGGATTTGAACTGCCTCAGTGATCTGAAGCATGCTCCGAGTAGCCAACAACGACTCATCTGAGTCATAGTCCTACTGAGGACCATGATGTCTGTGATGATTCCGACTACCCCTTCTTTCATGATGGCGTGCATCGCACGATTGATTGCGTGTTTCCTCACATTGTCCCCTTCGACCCTTTCGACCACCATCCTTTCGCTCCTTTCTACCCTGGTTACGATCAGAGCCTGAACTAGATGAAGGTATAGGAGAGCAAGAGGATGGAGAAGAAGGGGAGGAGTTGCCACCGCTCTGGTGTCGATATCCCCTTCTACCTTGATGATAGCCTTGATCATCCTGCTCATCCTTGCCATGTGACCCTCCATCCATCTTGATCACTTGGAGGTTTGTGCTGAATGATGGACTAAAGGATCTACTACCCCAAGGGAAGTTCAGCCTAATGGGAATCATGAAAGATGGGATCCCCATCGTCCTGCAGCCCTTGCGAGAATAATGGGTTACTAAATTGTTTCCCCTTCAAGTATTCATATCTTTCCACCTGCTATTGGTCTCGTGCTCATTGAGCCTCAGTGGGATGATAGTCTCCGTAGTCATGGTCCTCCATGATGTACTCCGCTCCATGGTCCTGGATGCCCAGTTTGGCAAGATTGTGAAATAGCATTGCAGGAGCTGATCGGTCAGGTGGTAGTACAATGTTGCCTTCCATGTCCTGCTATCGTAGATGCTCATCCTGATGTAGGATGAATGTGAAATCAGGGACATATTCATCGGGATGCTTGTACACCACCTGACATTCTTGTGGAATCGGTGGCTTGGATGCATCTCGCCTGTGAGAAGAAGTCATATTGGATGTTAGATAATCCATTTAATCAGTGTACCTTACTGCTTACTTTAATCCACCTAGTTTGCGTAAGTGTTACTATCCTGGGTCTATTCCAATGACATGAATGATAATTTTACTAAGGTTAGATGACGCATGTAAGACTAACGGTCCTCGGCAATGGCGCCAATGATGAGTGGCTAGGTACCCCTACGCCCAACCATACGAATCACGGGCATTCACACGCGACTCAATTGAATTCTGTAGACTGCAAGAACTTAACATACACTAGACCCTAACTAGTAAAACCTTGGGTTAGAACAGTCGTTGTCTTCCCAATCTTACTTATGATGTTCTAGTGGCAATGGTTAAGTAAGATTGAGGTAATTGATTTTTATATCTTTTTACTTATCTTTTGGCATCTAATTAAGGTATGAAAAGTAAGGAATGAAATATTATCTAATCTATAATTATCCTAACTTGTATTCTAACCATTCCTATCATAAGTATTCGATCCCATCTTCCGAGCATGTTCTGAGCATCTCCTAAACACTTCTGTGTTACTGGGTTTACCAGTGTTGGATTTACGTTCGAGATGGTCGTACTTATGGCCTTTATGAACTATGAATGAGCGATAGCGATTAAGATAACAATAACAGAAACTTAAGTAATTATCAAAGCATAAACATATTAAACTATTGAATGCATTAAATGGCTAAGTCCAACAGCTGCAAGGAATACTTGAAGAGTTCTTTTTTATTGTCATCACGCCAATGGGCTCAGATACATGGACGCTCGAATAAAGAGCCGATCACTTTCCTTACACCTACTGCGGGCACTTGGAAAATATTCTATCTCCAGCAGGAACAAACTGCAGGAGCTTCATTACAATTGACAAAAAGGTACCTCAATGAGGTGGAAGGCCCTCTTATTTATAGACTGAAAAAGGTGTCGAGTAAATGGGGCCACGTCAACGCATGGAAGGATGCATCGACGGGGCCGCGTCAATAGGGCCACATCGACGGGGCCGCGTTGACGCGACCATGTATATGAGGTCCCGTATATGCGGCCTAGTAGACGCAGTGACCAACTAACACTTCATCAATCGCCATAAGCATTAATTACATAACCAAACCAACAAGGTGCACACACACATATACAACGAGCACATGACACACTAATCTTCTAGAAAGCCTATAACACATTTGCTAACTAATGCATGTAGCCTTAAGCCCCACTTTGAAGAGAGGCTAGTGGCATGATCATCAAAGCTAAAACTCATCCACAAGCCTACATATCTTTGTGACAAGGTTCACAAGGAATCAAGGCCCATGTAGTTCTAATGATAGTTAGGATAGTATGGGACCCAAAAGGATATCCATGCTCCTCCAGCCCCTATTTTGGAGAGAAATAATCTTTGATCCATGAACAAGGCATGTTTTCCTTCAATTGGGCCTTAACTCCCATGTATGGCTATCCATGGTAGCATGCATCATGCATATAACATAGTCCATCATGATGGCTTGGCTACCAATAGTTAAAAATAAATAAAAAGAGTGAAACTTTAACCTCTATTGTATCTACTAAAATAATGAGCCTAGTCGTATGGGTCTTGACCTCGTAACCCTAGGTCATAGGTTTAATTCTATTAGGTATCAATGAGTTATAAACTTTTATAAATTTTGGCATGTACCTATGTTTCACCTATTTTGGGTTCCAACACCCCCTTTTATTGTATCTACCAAATAATGAGGTGTTAGCCTAGTGGTGCAGGCCTTGGCCTAGTACCTTGGTCATAGGTTTGATTCTACTATGTAGTACTCGATTATAAACCTTTTTAAATCTTGGGATGAAATTATGTTTTGCTTATATTTGGAGTTCCAACACCCTTCTATTGTATCTACTTGGATATATTAAAATTATTTTTCATTTTATTTAAGCAAATAGCTTTCCGTAGGGAAGGGTAGGATGCAAAGACACATGAGCATGGCTAATGATGGTTATCAAAGTATGCATCAGCCACCAAAATGAGTATGCCAAGAAGTGAAGGTATAATGGGGACAAACCCTTCAAGGTGGGGCAGCCAGTTTTCTTGTCTCCCGCCCTCCCAGGATCCAGCTTGGCCGCTTGTTCATCGGGGTTCGGGTAATTACACAATACACAGGTGGTAACCTCGCTAATGAATTTTCACATTTCCAAATATCCATAGATAACGTAACAAAACTATTTTTCAGTTTCCATTTCTACAAAACACACAGGTGGTGTGTCCAAACTTTTGCCTTGCAGAGGTAAGAAACACGTCATTGCTTAACCAAATATCATTCCTGTTCTCATATTGAGGATCTCAAATACTGGTCTTCTCTTTCATGTCACTGACATTTTAGTCTCATGTGGGGAAGGGAGTCCACCCCAGAACAAGGATCGACGATGAAATGACCAAAGTGGCCAGCATGCTGTACATTTTGCACCGAAAGTAAGCAGAACTTGGCTTTTCCCATGTAACCAAGTTTGATTCGGAAGTTTACCATAATTATTATAATAATATAATTCTTATTTAGTTTATTTAGGATTGGTTCTATGAGCAAGAGACCCAAAGATGCATCTTTAATGAAGGTTTTAAGTTTACCCCGAATCATTTTAATACTGTTGAAAAAGCCATTATGTATAGTATTGCCGTGTTGCCCTTGTTTTATAGAATTTTGTATCATAAGTTTATGTTTTGACCAGTTCGGTAAGGACGACACCGATCGAGGTACTTCCTTAGATCAAGATTTCCATTCTCAACAGAACATCATTGTCATTGCCGTCATTTAGTTTATTTAATATTGAGCATAACGAGATCAACTTCTGTTTTGATCAATTTAGTTAAATGGGTACATACACCATTATAAATTTGAGTTTTGAATTCAGCAATTCAAGAAGGTTCTCCGGAGTAATAGTTTTAATGGTTAGCACTGATCAAAATCTTTATTTGATTTTTGTAAACAAAATCAAAATTATATATATATATATGAATGAATGAATGATAGATAGAATGATGCCAGTTAAGCTTTCTATTTATGTAGCCAACTTGACCAATTATATCAACCGGCAAAAATGATCAATTAAAACAATTATATTTCATATTTGACTAAACCATTATCACCAAAAGCAAAAGCATGGATGATTGTAATTGGATTTTCTAAACAAGAGGATAGGATACAGCATGCATCACTCTAGATATGTACGTAAATCATAAGAATATTCGATTACGCAAGTCTATTATTATTTTAAAGGCAGGGTAAATAATATGGCTGTGCAATTCTATCAATATGACACCTTCCTGTAGTAATTTTGGATTTGTAAAGTCCTTTGGAATGGTACTAGATTAATCATCATCAATTTGTAATTGATTTCCAGAAGATTAAAGAGAAAAAAATGAATAAATAGTAGAGTCGTAAGCGATTTCTGAAAGATCAGAAAGAGCATTAAGTAATAATTAAAAGCTAATAGATTATGGCTGATTCTTCATGAAAGCTGACTCTGAAGGTCGTCTATTCATGCCACATAGAAATATACAAGCAACACTCAAAAAGACGGATCGAAAGCAGTAAAATAGATACCTGACCGACAATTTCCATGAATTTCTATCGCCTAATATAAATAACTGTTCCAATTTGTGTGGGTCCTCATAATGTATGTGCGACTTTGTTTTTGTCTTCTGTTTGTCTGTGCAAAGGTACAACACAGTTTTTTTGTTTTTTGTTTTCAAAATGCTGAAGCGTCTTGCTGTCATTTATTCATCAATCTCTTTGTAGTATCGATATGGATCATTTTCTCGATTTCTTTCTCCACATTTCGCTGGTGTAGTCTTCAGGATTTTCTGTAATTATCACTGTACAACATTTCTTTACGATTAAGACCTCTAATTATCTACTTTGGCTCCACAGCGTAAATGAGTAAGAAGAGCACTTCTTTTAGATAAAGTAAACATGCTATCCATTGACTGCAACTACGGAAAATGCAATAAGTGAACACACAGTTATTATGGAGAACTTCACGACAAAAATGAAAACCGTGTACTTCCTTACAAAACTTACCATCAACCCACCTCTTTTTAAAAGTCCTGGAGTTGCGTAAGGAAGCATGTTTCTTATTGCCAAAGGCAAACAGTATGAAGAATAATTACACACAGCTGGACACGTAGTGCTTGTAGTATCATCTCCTTGTCATTTCAAACGGCAGCTTGGGTGGGCTGTTAACGTCAGGAAAATTGCAATTTATTCGCCAGCTTTTCTTTCCTGTCATGAAATTGTCTATTTGTGTTTTGCATGATACATGGTGACTACCAATAATTTTGGCCTCAAAATTCCTTGGACTTATTTCATGAATTTTGGTAAGTAGACAAAACCCTTGGTATATGTGTTTTTGTGACCTCCTTCCATGGAAATCCGACTTATTAAACACAGCTGTTAAACCACTGTCTCCACCCTGTAAACCCACCTATTTTTTTATTGCTTTATTAATTCAATCCTCTCTGTTTTATGATTTATGTGGTTTTCATGGCGATGCTGTACCAGATATCTTGCCAGACTTTTTTCTTCCGTCTGGACTCTTCTTTTTCCTATATCTTTTCATAAACACATATATTGTTGGGAGTGTTGGTCTTTCTTAAAATTCTTACTTTTTCTGATAATTGATAGATTAATGCCCTTTGACGTGTTCCTTTATTGATGCAATATGACAAATCATGTTGAAGTTTAACATACTCCGATGACTTGTGCAAAGGAGAGTTTCTTCGTTCCATTCATAATGATGTCCCCCAAGTAACTTGAAAACAGCATTTCCTCTGCTTATCTAGGAAATTATCTTTTTTACTTTGACCTCATGCAGGCATGCAGCTATTTCCGTCTCGGTGCCTAATGTTTTGGATTGTTTTCTGCTATTTTATTGTTCATCGGATCTCCAAACCATTTTCATTACGGATTTTTTAAAAACCTACCGTGAGTTGCGAAACCAAAGTGTTAAAACAATTTTCATAAATTTTATAAGATTTGTAGGTTTTGACGTACACCAAATGAAGTTTCAACGTACCATCAACTCTCAGACCACATTGATCTATTAAGAGTTATCTCCAATCAATCGATGCATACTACTGGTGGAATTCTAGCAAGATCCTTTTTGGGAGGGCCAGCATAAAAACGTGAGGAATGGAACAGCATTACTTAATCATTGAGGAAATGGAATTAAACTTCTATTCCTTCCATGATGAAAAAGAGAGGTACTGTAAAATTCTACAATAATGTTGACACTAAATATTCTAAATTTAAATTTTACTGAATATAATCAGAGAAATGAGAGGAGATGAGCATGCATAGATGGGTTTTGTCTCAATTGAAATTGAAAAACATGGCGGATTAACATTGAATTTCTTTCACACCAACCAAACAATGCCTGTGCATTTTGCAATTTCTATCTATTGTTTTCTTTTCAGAAATTCAGTTTTAGTCACCGAAGTTCTTCAATTCCAGTTGATTCCAGATTGATCTACTTTGCTTTACCTTATTAAACTATCATCTAGTTTGCTTTCATGGAAACGTTTAAAGTCCGTCACTGCCTAAGTTTCTGCATGCTGGTCAGCATTAAATTTTAAGGAAATTATATGAAACTGAAATTCGGCAAAGTCTTAAGATTATGTGGCTGATAAAAAGCATAATCCCATGTGGGCTAGAACAAATCATGGAATACTGAAACAGGCCAACATCATTCTAGAAAGCAGAAGCCAACGCAACATGGGATAATGTAATGTGATATCGTTTGACCAAAGTCTCATGTGGCGACGACACCCGAAAAAACAAGGATAAGTATTGTTGAAAGTTGTGTTTTCTTTTCTTTGGCTTGACATGTAAGGGGCAGTTCTGGTCCGCCCATGTGCCTGTTTGCATTTTATTATGCGACTAAACCAAAGAAAAATTTGTTGCGATGTGTTCGTGGAGCACAAGTTCCATGCGAATAGAATGCTAATGCTTATCCTTAATTAGAAAAATGGCGGCATTGAATACCACTATAGTTCAGTTATGTAAAGTAGTGCAAATAAAGAAGTATACCGCACGATCATGATGTTTTTCTTTTTTACACTGCCGTGATAAGTTCAAACTCGCAATTAATGTTTCACTCATTGTCGTCTAGGTTTGCAAATGTGAAATCATGTATGGAGATATGTTTTGCCAAGAAATATTCCTCTTGATCCTTAAAGAATCACTTTAAGTTTGGCATTTTTAGCAATTGAGGATCACTTTAAGTTTGTCATTAATTTAGCAATTGAAATGACTTCTAGTGCATTTGAGCTCCTTATAAAAGTTGTGACATAGAAATATAATCATATAATAATAACTATCCAAAACTTTATTAGTCAAAAAGTTTAATGGACTATTAGAATTGAATATGTAACTTTGCGTTCATACTATATGATGAGCGGCAAGGTATCCCTATGCTCAACTATACAAATCACAAGCATTTACACACAATTCAGTTGAATTCCGTGGATGGGATTAGTTGTGGCATCTAAATTGTTATGCTTTGGTTGTAGTTCGCTATTTTCCAGTTAAACTAGTGGTAGCTTTATCACATATGGTTTAGTCCAAAGTGAGGCGTATAATATTGTTTCTAATTCTACGCTACTCCTAATGACAATAAAGAGGTAAATTAATTAAGCTAATGGATAATGGAAAGTGAAATCTAACTAGCCTACATCTTATGGGTATCCACCATGAATTGTCCGTATACATCTTGGACTTCGTGAAACTACTTCTAGGATGGCCAAGCATATGGCATTGGGTGTACCAAACAATACATTTCTAGGTTACCAAGTACTTTCACTTAAATGCTCGTGATTAAGGTGTACACATTCTGTTGAATATAGGAATAGTAAATAGCAATAAAGGGAAATAGTTAACTAAAGAAAGCACTAAATAATTAACAATTAAAAGCAATAATAATCTAAGTGCATGCTACAATGATGGAAGTAATCTCGATCTTTATTGCCAACCATGTAATGTGTCCAAGTACATCACACTTGAAGAAAGGTGTCATACGATTACAATCATCACACAGTAGACATGCACTAGAAATAACAACTCTAAGGAAAAGAAACTGAAAACTAAAACTATCTCCCTACTTCATGTATTCTACATACATGTCTCATTCGAGCGCCCAAGTGTTGTATTTATAGGCAAACCTAGATGAGGCGACGTTGGATATTCAACATTGTATCTTGGCTTCGACATCAAGTATCCAATGTTAGGGCTTAACAAGAAGTTGACTCATCACTATAGCAAGATTATTTTTTTAAATTAATGGTCAAATCCTTACATCTTTCATACAAATATTTGAACGATCAAAGGATCATCACTGTGATGCTGAATACTCATCTTGTCAGGGAGTCTGAGGAGGAGAGTTGGTATATGAGAAAAAGCCTAACCTTTTTTGAAACCTAACTCTTATGACCTAAGAAACAAGCACCTTACTATCACTATAAGTGAAAATCCCTTACACACATATATCTATAAAGAAATGTAACTTGTTAATTAAAACATGTAATCTGTATTATTTTAAAAAAGCTTCTAGATTGCTCACCAATTTAGTTTTAATATCATATAAGAGCATACTTTTTCAAACTATTCAATCATTTCTAACCATGAGCATGATAGCAAAAGACGTGCATCACAAGGAGACGTAAGCGCCTATGGGATTTTGACCTCTCATCCACTCCATTTTGTGACATGTAACCCAAATAAAGCCGCATTCTCAAATCATATCATAGCCTTGAATGTTCTGATGTAATAATTAACGTTTCATAATAAAATGTGAAATAAGAAGAAAAGGTAGTGCAAATGATTTCACATGGAATCGTCCAACAATAAACCTATCAGCTACCCCTAAAAAGGTAACCCCATCCACATTCCGAACTGGGATTTCCACAAGGAATCAATGACCTTCCCAACATCAACTTGAGGACAGTATATGACCCACAAAACCATGAAAACTCCTTATTAAAAGATATTATCATGATCATTGCAATTATTGCTGGTGCAGAGGGCAAAGGTTGTGGATAAATATACTTGGAGTGGGGTCTTTTGCTTTGATCCACATGTCATTTTACACCAACATGGACATTTGAACCTTTGTCGGTCATAATTTAATTGCCATTCCGTGAGGATGCTGGTTTCCACCATTTTGCATATGGACAGAACCTTGGCTTTTCTGCTACTTTTTGGATGCAATTAAGGCTGCCAAACCCATGCTTCCACTCTGTAAATCCACCATCTCTTTTTTGCCACAAAAAGCTGCTCCTTTGGGTCTACACCACTTTACCACCGAGAACCTTCTTTTTCTGTCACATTTGCATGAATTGACTATTCATTGAGAACTCACCCATATTTGGTAAACGCCAATTTCCATTATCAATTTGAAAATTTATCCTCACAGAGCAACCTTATGTCTATATTTGAAAACGTCTCTGTTGACTGATGAAGACTGAAAACGTATCCGTACAATAAAATGCCACCTTTCAAGGACACGGTTAGCAGGTAAATCCGTAAGAAGGTTGCTGCTGGAACTTGTTTAGGTGCAGAGTCAAACTAAAATTTAGTCAATAATGGAGGGACTGTTTTCTTTTTTCGATCTTATTCTGATCACCTATAATGCAGTATCGTTCGTTATATAAAAATAATGCATTTCTTCCCGCTTTGCATGTCAACTCACACAACAATCATAAGTAATTTGATAGAATTTAGAGGCCATTACTAAGAATGCATGTATTGCATTACTTTTAGTACTGGCATTTAACATGCTTGCACTATTTCATGGATTAGAAAGAACCGGTTGCGATGTGCACCCATTGGTTTCGTCACTTTGGTGTACAATTTGATTTGTTTATACCCAGGATCTTGACCGGATAGAAAAACTGAAGCTTCAGTCTTTAAAAAATGGGTTCTCTGACATACAAGTATGCAAACTCAGTGCTGCTACAGTAATTTAATCCCCATGTGGAGAATGGACACGGACCATCATGAAATATTTTTATTGATATGTGGGTACAAAATGAATCATGGAATCCAAGAAAAATGAAAAGGAATGACGACAATGGGGAACAATATGGAACTTTTTAATGCAGGGAAGGTCAAGTACAGCGTGGGTTGCAACAAGGGTTCCTAATTTCGTGGCTCTTGACGAAACAATCTCACGTGGCCCCCATGATAGAGACTGAACCCCTTTTTTTTATAAAAGAAAACAAAATGAGTGGTGATTGGAGATGTGAAGATTCCATGAAGCCACTATCCCAGTTCCCTGCTGTTTGCTGTAATATAATGACCCATTCTTTGTTCAGATTTGTCAAATTCAGCTGGTGTAAACTTGCATGATGGGGTTATGCCGTGGGTTCAAGCAGAGCCGTGCAAAATCACAAAGGAAAGATCAAGAAAGAGAGTTTATGAAATTAACATGAATGTTACGTAAAGTCGAGCATCTTTAATTCAATTACTATGCCGCAACTTTTTTAAAATTCTTAGTTTACATGCCTCTGTTCGACTGGGAGCCTAGTACTTTTGAGTATAAGGCAGTGTAAATTAACCATGTGACCCACGGCTAGTGCTATTTAAATATTATTATTACTTAATTGAGAAACAATGAAAGTTGAAAGATTTTGTTTGAGAAATCAATGAAAAATGGAAGATTTTATTATGTTCATGAGCCACTAAGGGGCGGTTGGGCAACTTAGAGGTAAGTAGTTCTCAATTCAATTATCGTTTAAACACAAACTTAAGATTCGTAACCTATGGATCAGGGTACGGTATCGGCAGATCCATTATAGATTTGTTTTACCATAAACTAATAAGCATTTCATCAATTATTGTGAACAAAGGAAATTTCAAGGATTCGAGCATGAGGGGACGGGCTGGAAAACATGTAGGATTGTACATGTGGGTCAAAAAATAACCATATCTATAACCTCTCTTTTAACTCCTGTGGGTAGGCCGGTGAAGTTCTGCCCTATTCTAGAGACTCCATAGATAAACCAAGAGATGTCAGGGAAGAAATGGAAAGAAACATGTGAGATGTCAGAACTTAGAAGCATAATAAGCCTTAAGCACCGTGGGTTGTCTCAGAGATTTTTTAAATGAATCTTTGACCGAGCAATGTTTACTTTTTCTTCCTGCAAGTCTGCAAGGTCTGTTGTATTATTTGAGACATGGCTTGTAAGGTCATGATGACTATCCAATTTGCATCCAATTTCGGACTGCGAAGTGCAAAATGACATGTGAACTTGGAAAATGTGATTCAAGATATGCATATTTTGTGTCAAAATTTACAAATTGAGGTCTTCACGTGAATTCCAACCTGCAATCTTGGTTTTAGAAAATTCTTAGTGTATTTGCAGAGTATGTTCATATCAGAGAAACCACAGTAAACAAAGCATGGGGACAGCAATAGCGTGCAAGAAACGCAAGGAGAAACAAGGAAGTTCGATTGTTAGATCCCTAGGGTCTTTTCATCGGTAGCAGAGTACAAGGAATTTGCTTTGTTGGGTCACAGACAAGAAGCATGCACAGGCCACCAAGGCTGTATGTTACCTGGTTTCAAAATGATTTGTTTGCATGGCTTATCCGCCATTGATGTTGCAGGAAGTTCGGTGAAATTGCTGCCAAGGTCATCGCTCTTTGAACAGGGCAGTAAAAAAAAGTTTTGAAAACGCATATATATACTGAAATCTGAAGCTTTTAAAACAACCCACAAGAAAGCATTGTCGTAACATGGACGTAACGACAAACAAAATAAAACACACACTTTTGCAGCATTTGCGAAAGGAATTGTCCAGACGTGGATGACAACAGGGTGAAGAGATTAATCATGGGAAATTCAAGCACTAGTTTTGCAACGTGATGTTAATTGAATAAAATTGAAACAGTTGTACATTACTCAAATTGGACGATCGAAAGTCAGAGTTTTAGTTCTCGGTAAGCCCTCATGCTCACAAGGTTTACAAAGTGATTTGATTGTTGTTTAAGCGGAACCTCTATGATTCTGTTCTTCAAATAAATCTGTAATAAAAGAAAATTGAGTTTCCGTTTTCCATTTCAGTGTCTTTACTGATACGTAGAATTACTGAAATTGAATTCTTTAGCGAAATTGCTGTAATACAAAGCTGTGACGGAAAATCTGCCAATAGCATTGAGTCAACCGCGTAATGGAAACCTCTAGTCAAATTGTGTTGAAGAAAATTCAAAAAATGAAAACAAAGTTCTCAATTGACAATTCAATTTCACCATCTTGATAGCCCCAAGTGATGTCCAAGGCCAGGCTTTCAGCTGGTGATCTCAAACCCACGAAGATTTTACCAACCACCGGAGAAAAAAACTATGCAGTTTACATTTGGATTTCGAACATTCAATATCTACCTATTCAATACAATTTCTTGACTGCCCTGCAAGATTTCACTGTACTTTTTTACAGCAAGTTCGCTATCCGAGGAGAAGAACCTCCGTTTTAGCGCAAACAAAATTTCACCCATGTCAGAGGCCAACCAACACCAAAAACATTTTCCAATTTACATTTCAATTTCAAACACCACAGATTTTCCAATTTACATTTCACTTTCAAACACCAGACAGAATTATCTTCATCAAGCAATATAATTTGGTCATCACGTAAGTCCTACACTACGCTAATAATAATCATCATCATGTATAGTTGGACCGCCCGGCGGACCCACGACGCCGTGAAACAGTGACGGGGAAGCCACCATGCATGCGGGCAGTCAGGCAGTGGACCACGGCGGGCCGGGCCGGGGCATCCGGTGCCGGACGGACACGAAAGCCGGACAAAACCGCCGCGGCCGCACACTTCATAACAAGCAACGCTACTTCCCGCCCGATACACGCGCGGGCACCGGCATGAAAAACCGGGTACTCGAACGCCGAAACCTTACAGCCTGCTCCGTCGGCGCCGGAAAGCCACCGTTCTGGCCGGAATTCGGCGCAGTCGGCGCCCCAGATGGACGGCATACGTCCCATGGCAAATGCATGCACCGTAATCCGATCGCCGCACCGGACCACAGTTTTGTCCGGCAAAACGTCGTCCGCCGCGGCGTATTTCGAGCCGAACGGCACCGGCGGGTACAGCCGCATCGCCTCGCATAGCGCCACGTGTAAATACTCCATCTTCGCCACAGCCTCGTACTGCAAACCGCCGAAAGCGGAACCGGAACCGGAACCGTCTGCGATACTCTGCGAATCATTTCTTGCGAGGTTGAATTCAGATCGCGATGCAAATTTCGTGGGTAAATTGCTCCGAGAACTACTACTGCAGCAATTCATCCGCTTTTTCTTGCTCTGCCTCGAAATTCCTTCGTCTGCTCCGCGACGAGAACCGGCATCGCAACGGCACCCGTCTGCGCTCCACTGCGAATCGTTTCTTGGAAATGTCGGTACGAATCTCGATTCGGACTTTGTGAGCACGGTTTTACAACCGCTGGTGCAACTATTCCGCTTTTTCCTGCTCCGCTTGGAAAATCCATCATCCGCGCCCGCAACGTTATGAACTTTCTTGCTTCTGCCCAAAATTCTGTCTTCGGCTCCATCTTTCACAGCGAGAGCAAAATTAGAGTCATCAACATACTTATTCTTGCTGCGTGGTTCAAGATTTGCGGGAAGACAGCGCTGAATTTCCTCGAGCAACCGGGTCTCGACATGGGGATGAGTTGCAACCAGCCAGAAAAACCAGGTGAGCGCTGACGCAGTAGTATCTCTTCCTGCAAGCATCAAATTCACAGCAACATCTACCAGAAACTCCTCATCCTCGCCAACCTCGCCGCCAAACCGCGACACAACGTCGGCACCGTCGGAGTCCGAGGACCGAACGAGTCCCCGAGCAAAGCCACGAACGACCCCGATCGCATCCGCAAGTCTCCGCTCAGTCCCAACGTTCAGCATCCTCTTCAACTTCCAGAAGCTGTCCGCTGTCCGCCTGGCACTGAGCTCCGCAGCCACATCAAAGGCTTCGGAAAACACCGCAGCGGAACCGTCCTGCTCCTCCCCCTCGGTTCCGGTCCGTTTCCGGAACGAGAGAGCACAGATGTTATCGAGAGCCAAACATTGTAGCTCATACTGTAAATCCACGGAGCGGCCGGCATCCGCAGCGTCCGCAAGGCGGGCCAGGAACCTGTCCGTGGCGGTGCTGGCGGAGCAGAAAGCTCGGCCGCGGAAGGCTCCGCCGGTGCCCGGAAAAGCGTGGCTGAAGACCCGGTGCTGCATCCACCAGAGCTCGCCGTCGGAGTTGAAAATTCCTCGGCCCAGCAGGTCGCCCAGGATTTCTTTGAAGATTGGGCCTTTTGGATAGTTGCGGAAATTTGTCCGCAGGATGTATTCTACGTTCTCCGGGTTCGCCGTCACCACCGTGAAGCCTCGCCAGGAAGAACCGGCGGTGTTCTTCAGTGCCACCGTCTGCGTTGGCGATTTGGCCAGCAGCTCCGCGTACCAGTCCAGACCCCTCGCCGGAACCGTCCCGGGTTTCCTGGAGGGTGGCTTTTTACGGCCGAAGCGTCTAAGAACCAGAATTACCGAGCTGTAGCACAGAACCCACAGGCTCAAGAGCAGCCCAATCAGTTTGCTCTTGCTGTCAAGCATGATTATGTACCGGTCTCCAAATGTTCAACAAACAGAACAGAATCTGAATTCCTAGAATTTGGAAAAAGCAAAACCAACTATGATTCCCCATATTCTTCTTCAGAACCATTATCATCAGCAAAAACGCTTCCCGTATTCTTCTTCCAATCACAACTGGGATCCATTTCCTCAATCAATCTCAAAACAACTTTCTGCGTGCCCCAGGAACTCTGGACCTGTTTCAAAGTACAGAGCATGGAATTCGGAAAATGCTTACAGATTTGATTGATAACCGAGATGATCCTCAAGACTCATGAATGGGCAACTGAGGAAGCAAAGCAAGCACGGGCTTTTTGAGATTCACACAGACGCGCTGAACAGTAACCTACTCGTGCGTGCGTGCGTGCGTGATTGTTGACATACATACATATATCTTCTATATATATGTATATATGTATCGGGTTTCCTTTAATCTATTCATGCTTGTCGTGTTGCAGCATTTTGATGACCAAGCAGCAACCCACACGGCCACACCCACTCACGGATCTGATCTGAACAGAAAACTGTTACAACCCACGATTCTCCCCTGAACCAGACGTGTAGTGGCCACAGTAACTGTGGGACTACGCCTTTGGATATATGGTAGGGCGAAATCAGATTCCTCAGTGCAATGGATCTGCAACCTGAATCATCTTCTGATGCTTCTCCGCCAACAAAAAAATCGCACCCGATCTCCCAACGACAACACTATGCCAATAAGGAAAACAAGAAAACTGGAAAGGAAAACAAGAAAACTGGAAAGGAAAATTAAGAAAATGTCCGCTTATCGGCAACGACGTCCCACCTGTGCGTCCATTTCATCTGCGCCCTTGGTTTCAATGATTGACAGCTATCCGTGTTTGAAACCCGTGTAAAAGTTTGCTTTTTATTATTTTTTTATCATATCTGCATTATCTTATTTTGTCCGATAGGGGTAACTGATCTAACGTCACAGTGGATAATTTCGTACGAGATATTGGATGCAGAAATTTTATTTGCTTGGATTTCATTTTTGGACTTTCTAAGATACATATTGAAGGTAAAACGGAACATGTTATGATTTTGAAAAGTTATTAAATTAAAGATTTATCATAAATATATAGTTAAACTAAGTTCTACGCAAATTCAATGATTTGAACAATCCAGGTGTCTTGCATACTTGCAACAAGCTCAGGTTACAGATCTTTCAATTATCTATATTTGGGCAGAAAATCTTGGTTGCTGTTATCAAGCCTGATTTCTGAATGCTCAGTGTGGAAATTCGTGATGAAAAAGTCGGTAATAACAAATTTGGGCTTGCAGAAAAGTCAAAGAAATGTAAGGGAATGTTGAGAGTACCCCCGGTTTTGACGTGGCATTAAAATACTGGTCCTCAAAACGTTGGGAGCTTCGAATCCGTGTACGAAAAACTGTGTTCTTCGTCATCAGATTTTTAAATCAAGATGTGTTGTTTATTGCAAAGGGAATCACGAAATCATTTGCTTTTGTGGGACCTGAGACGCAAAGCAATGTTAAACTTTCGTTAAATAATAAATTGAAAATTGATTTTTGTCACTCACGTCAAATAACTTTTGGATTGATTGAACAAAATTCAGCGTAGGAAACTAAAATTTAATCCAATGCTTAGCAGTCTCGGAAAGTTATTCCCAATACGTGAGATCAGCACCTCATGGAACCCTTTCCAAATTCAAGATGTTTGAATCCTTCAACTCTAGTTTTATGTTAGTCTCAAGCATAACGTAGTCTACCTAATTTATGATAACTTTGACTTAAATTATGCCGATGTGGATGAAGTCAGGAAAAATATTCAAAAATTTGAAGGGTTATCCAGCAAAGCACCACCATTTTTTCGTTGGCCGCATAAGATTCAAGTATGCTGGCTAGCAGAAACTATCCATTTTGACCTGTTGGTAAAATCAGGCTCCAATTTCATCAACTTTCCACCATTAAAGTTTTTGTTATAGGAAAAAAAATTGTTCAAACCATACATCATTAATGCTTATGGTAACACAAGAATTGACGGCCGTTCGAAGAGCATCTGAACCAAATTTAGGTCATCATGTGATAGCAATGGGCGTGGGAAAAGCATCGTTTAACAAAACAAGGTACAGCAGATGTGTGGCATTTCATTACATCACAGTTTCCAATGCAGCTAACATAAAGAATAGTAGACCCTTTGCAGAAAATGTATTTCACTCCATCATGGATGCATCCATCTTTGCTCTGAACCTCACCTGGTGGTCAATTCTCTGCAGCCAAACATGTTACAGTTTTTTTTTTTGTTTTTTTAAAATAGTCGGTAGATCGACTAAATATGGCTTTGGTTTCTGTGCTTTGTGTTGGATTGGCATTGTATCTGACCTGGGACATTAAAACCGTGTGTTTTATTTGGGTGGTTCATGAACTTTGAATGATATTCTGATGTGTTTAGTTGTTCTTTTGTGGGTGAAGAGCCAACTATCGGGAATGGTTAGGTCACCTCTGAATCAGGTCAGATTCCCTGTTTTTGTTTCATAGCATCCTCATACTTCTTACGAAATTGACTCCTCTTTTGGCCACATGTACATGTTATTCTTTAATTTTTGACCTTCATAGAACTTTAGTTTAATCAATGTTACTCTTTTGCCAGGCACCTAAAAGAGTAAGGCCTTTCATTGACCCACAAGCACCTGCCAACAGTACGTTAGTTAAAAGGCCCACGCCACATCTAACATGCACGTTACATGATTCAAGCACAGCTCTGTCAACATAAATGTAGAGTCCTTGTTTTGGTAAGTCTACAAACCAGCCCTAAAAACGTGAATGCAGACGAAAAGCAATACTGTTGTGCTTTCCACGTAGGATGAATGGCATGAATTTTGGAGCTTACGTACCTGATAAGAGGCCCATTGTAATTTGTTGGCTTGTCAATCAGCCATTCATAGGTTTGAGCCTTGAGCATTGCAACATTTGTTTGGTTTTACTGCTGGAGTTTACCGTAACACCGTAAACAATTCTTAGATGAATGGTAAAACCCACAACCTTAATATTGTAATATGCGACATTGCATTATGTATTATTGATATCTTTTTTATGTGTGTGATATTACGGTTACTAATTTGGTTGAGTTATTCTGAATGTTGCTAAAATTATTTGGAAATTTTCTTAATGATATTTTTAAAATTCTATCCAATAAATCTCAAGGGTCTAAAAATATAATAAAATTCCAGTTTCAATTTCATAAACCTAATCAGTATTATTGTAAAGCATTTTTCTAAGAAAGTGATATACCCTTCTAAAACAATAAATTTTTCAAATGATAAGAATGGTTTATTAGGAATTCTGTTATATATATATATATATTGGGTAACTTACAAAATTGCTATTATATCTTAACATAACTTTTTGGGTTTATAAATATAGTCTCTAAAAAGCAAGTCATAATTGTTACTAAGAAAAAAAACCTTATAAATCCTTACTTTAAGACTTGTGATATAGGATGCATAGGTTACAGGTTTAATTCTAACGAGTCATATAAAAATGTAATCAAATTCTAAGAGCTATCAATCAAGTAATTGGGATCTCACCACTCATCTTGTTGGTGGTGTCCTAAATTGCATTCCTACTCATCTTCACGATACATAATAGAGTGATGGTAAAAATTTTTTGACATTCATAATTCCATCGAAGATCTTCAACCGATACAGTTGCATGGCAAAACTTTAAATACCATTCATCCCTAGCTGATAACGTGTCAACAGTTGTCTACTTTTAAAATTCTAGTCGTTGTCAATAAACAGGGAAACACTGGAATAGCTGGGCACATTGGAATAGCTGGGGTTACTTTACATTAGTAGTATCCAATGCTGTTGGCCGTTTGTAGTCATGTCATTTCTTATTGCAAGATTCTGCCGTTTACCCACATTGACATTCAACTAATAACTGTCATGAAATCGTAGACCAGGGTCTCAAATCTTTTAAAAACATAAGCAAGAATGGTAACGTAAGCACTGACGCATCCATGACGTTCATCTTAAAAGAAGGGCAGAAAATTTGTTTCTGGAAGCATTAATTCAGATGCAGCACCTGGTTTATCTAAAGATAAGTCTTACATTTGTCTTCTAGATAAAACTAAAATGTATCGTGTGTAGCAGAAGTTCCATGTGAGAAGGTGGGGAAAATTTTAATAATAGATTTTTTTGATGACTTACGAATTTAAATTTCCAAGGTCAGGTTAATGAGACCCACAAACCTTAAACAGTAATTTTGGTTTTGTCTCGATAGAGTGATATTTTAAGGTGGCAGAGAACGTTTTGACAAAAATGTCGTAGGCATCATCATTACCATTTTGAAGCAGTTTCACTAATTCTAGTTAAACATATTTTACCTTTGCTTATACGACCTTATACTAACTTCTGCACTAGCATTCATGAAGGCTGAGAATGTAATGGATCTGTTTTAATCCCTGTTTTCATTACAAACTGTGACTTGTTGATACGAGAGATACAGAAGAAAGTCACAGCAAATCATGATCAGATTTTGACAAATTTAAAGCATCATGATTGCCAAAATGGGTTGTCCATTTCCCATGTAATAATTTATTGGAAAACAAAGAATCTTTTTGGGTGAAATCGCCATGTTTTTGTCTTTATGCAAAACTACAGACTATAACACATTCTACTGACCAATCAGTGCTGTGCCGATAGTGGTCTAGAGTCTATATGCACCCAGTATCTAATACAGGAAACAATAGGTATTTGAATCACAAGGGACATGCTGATGCAACATGATGTTAAAAACTTTTTTTAAAAGAATGTAAGGAACATGATTTCAGAGATAAAATAGTGCTCAAACTTTTGACTTCTGCTGCAATTCATAGCGCAAGAGATTTGATTTGTGGCTACGCTGCTTTTTAATTTCTGGATTCTTTTTATCCTTGGTTTTGCATCTTCCGGTCAGAAGAATGACACAAAGTCAGTGCTCAAGTTATGGATCTACTGGCTAGAAAAGTTATCCATAGTCTGTACATATATCACTATTTCTCATTCAACTCCCAACTGAAACAGGTAGAAAAGTACAAGAAATCATTAAACACCTGCTCCCCGTAACCAAACCTGGCATTGCTTAGAAACCCTATTGGTAAATCCCACCTAGAACCGCATTTGGGCTTGGTTATCATGCTAAGTCAAACTATGTTGAGTGGGTGTTTGAGATTCTCTAAAGTATATGCTTTTTATATGAATATCAAGTCAATTGTATACGCAGTATAAACCAACAGCATGCACCCATAAAGTCCCAAACCAAAAATCAGTGTGTATTCGAGGTAGCCGACATGCAAGAATCGATCTAATGATTTCAGCTTGGACTTCAAATCTAACTTGGACTTTAAATCCACCTACAGTTTTCTCTGCCATCGAAACTAAGGTGAGCTTTCATAATTTTGTCGGCACCATCTCAGATTATTGTGAAGTGCAATCTTGTAAATTTTTACGAGAAATATTGAATTTTGGCTGCGCTTGACATGTTATGTATCCACCAACCCAACAGGCAACGTACCTGCAGAGAAAATCCTTCCTTTTTACAACACTGAAACTATATGCAACTTTGTTTTACAACATGACACCCAATACAACCATTGCCCATGAAGAGATTAAACTCTATTTTCTAATTCTGTAATAGCAGTTAAGATTGATGGTCCATCCCTCGTCTCTGGCACTTGCATCACACAACATGAGTATCCATGGTTGGAAGGACACTAGGGTTGCTTGACACTGGGACACAATTGGTAGAACTATCAATGAAAGGTGATCCTAAAGCCAAGAAGGAGCGGACTCAGTGGTGCTATGAGGTTGATCGTACGGAATACAGTGCACTCACATCAGTGGAGTGTATCTATTTTAAAATTGTAGCCTATCACCTCAATTCAATGGTGAGGCTTTGTAACGTGACCACCTTTTCTACATGAGCATGCATCACTCTAAGTAGAAAATTTCTTGTGAACCTTCCACAACTCATCTATTTAGAGATTGAAAAGTGTTTCAAGAAAAATGAATGTGAAAGGAAAACCCTGCCCTTTCTGTGCCTCATCCAAAAACTCTATAAAAGGGCAAGAATCATCTACTATTTAAACAACATAATCAAGCATGCTCCTTTGGCCTCATGGTCTAAGATTATGAAAGATAAGATGCTAACAACAACTCACGAAGAGGAGTAGCTGCCACCACCACTACCCACTCAAGAAATAATGTTGGAGGACTATGCAGCCATTGAGTGGTTGAGCAAAATTCAAGAGCAGCTCTTGAGTGAGGAAGAGCAACATGCAGGAACAAGTGGTATAGATCCATTTGTGTACTGACCAGTAATGAGTCACATTAATGAGGTGGCTCGAACAATTAGTTAGATGGAGAAGGATGAGCCAATATTCTCTACCCAACAAACGTAGTTATTTGTGAGGTCACATCCCAATGCTCAAGAGATGATAATTTCCTTATCACAATACCATTTATTCCCAGAAATCTTGGGGAATGCTACCACCTTCTCGGTGTAATTGGAGGAAGGTGAAGGGGCAACTGTCTTGGTGATATAGCACCAAGGGCAAGAGACAATGGCTGAAGTGCTTATTGATTGTGTAGCTGAAGCACTCAATGCACCTATGGCATTTGTATTAGATGTATATGCACTTTGAGATGTGCAAACATTTGCAAGCATAGTCAATAGGAAACTAAATGCAGCTTAGCATGAAGAATTGTTGAATTGACTGGTGGGGACTGGGCAATTGATTCCAGACATCTTTGATTTTCCATAAAACATCACTGCAACATAGTCAAAGCTGTTAGACGCAAAGGGCAAGTGCATCATTTTGGAGGGGCAACTCAAAATAGCTCAAGCACAAAATCAATGCTTATCCACAGAGGTTACCAAATTATGTGCCCTCCTTGTTGATCCTATGATCCTTAGCCTAACAACAACTATGTTGATGCGTAAATTTTGGACACACTGTGAAAACTCATTTTAGGAGACTATCGCCTAGGGTGCCTCCCATATGGATACGGAAACCCGGGAATAGTCTTAGCTGAAAAAGCTATGTGACATTTAAATAGATAAATTGAACTAGGAAATTTGATAAAGAAACTTAAATAGAATAACTATCCCAACCTTAAACAAGAAAAATAAAGTGGCAAGGGAAATGAAAAATTGTTGTTTAAAAATAATCGGGAGTTTGAGAACTCCAAACACAAGCAAAAGTTTGATTTTAACGATCTATTCAGAAATAAACATTTGACAGACAGTAATGGTCTTGTTACAATAACCTTACATCAAATTAAAGAAGATTGAGCAAAACAAAACTTAACTCAACACAAAGCAATGATGATCCAAGTAGCAAAACTTGTAGCCTAGGTGCCTGCTTGTGTGTGTTGCCTTCCCAGCAGAATAAAAAATCATTGCCAACTCTAGCTTTCAACAGAAAGAAAAATCGTTGTCCACTCTGGCTCTCAGCAGAATAAAAAAATCGCTGCCCCTTTGGCTCCGCTAGAATAGAAAAATCGTTGCCCCTCTGGCTCCGCTAGAATAGAAAAATTGTTGCTGTTGACCACCCACCTGCATCTCGCGTGTATGTTTCCCTACTATTTTTTGCAGTGTAGAGAGAGAGAGACTAATGTCCGCGAGAGACTTGCCGCCCTACCGTCTGTCGTCACCACGTGAGGAAGACTGCGTAGGATCAGAGAGAGATGCTCACCTCTCCTCTGATCGTCCTCAGAGAAACCAATTTCTCTCCTACTCCACCTCCCTCCTTTTGTTGGCTCTGCTCTTCCCTCTAAATAGTGGCCCAACAAGAGAAAAACCCTAACCCTAAACCACCAGCTGTCTTTGCCATGTCAACCGCAACGCAAAAACCTGAAATAATAAAAAAATCCTTAAGTTTTATGGTTTATGTTGAAATATATTTTTTTCAATGCACATTGGTGGGTCCTCATTCCTTTTATTTTTTTATGGTGGGTGACGTTCTCTTTATTATCTGATGCTTAAATTTAGTAATGCTCGGATTATAAATAAAATAAAGTATTAGTTACTGTTGCTCAAGGCCCTATGCCTAGCATGGGTGAGGTTGGCCTCAACAAACTAGAGATGAAGCTTTTCAATAGCTTCAAGAATGATTTAGAAAGGTTGAGGAGGAGGCAATAACAACCATGTTTAACTAGTCCATAGCATAGGTAAAGACTTATTCAATTTAGAAGGACTTGTCTTAGATGTGCTAGAAGAATGAGACTCTAATTGTCCAAAATCATCGCTTGCATAATGTTAATGCCCAGAAGGAACAAATGCAAAAATTTATTCATCAATAGTAGGAGTAGCTAACCAAGGTGAATACTGAATTGAGAAGATTGGCCTCAAAGAATTGAAATCTATCAATGGATGAAGTTCATGCCTTGTGCTAGAAATATGCTATCAAAATTGTGGAAGAATGAAGCCTTAAAGTTTGAGAAAGTGAAAGATCACTATAGAGACCATGTTGGCTTGTAGAAGGAAGTCAATGAGAAACACATCCAAATGGCAAAGGTGAAAATAAATGAAGTTCTCCAGCAACTCCAACATGAAAGAGAAGTTTGGCAGCCCATCGTTGATGGGATTGATGCCTATAATAAAGTAGAAATTCACTTAAAGGAGTCACAAATAGAAGAAATGATAGAATATATAGAGTTGACCATTCTCCAATATGCAAACCTAGCTATGCTAACTGCCAGATGATCTTGGTTAAAGTTAGAGAAATAAGTGGCTAGCTCATATTTATTATATGAGGTAGAGTTCAAGCACCATAAAGACACCAAGCAAAAGCTTAAGACTATAAATGTTGATCTTGAAGTTCTTGAGCACACTTCATAGATCAATAATCAACTGTTGAGAATCTAGCCAAAAGGATAAATGATTATCGAGAGTTAAAGGATACAATCAGAGCGTTTGACATTGAATGCAAACAATTCAGTATATGGTTCATTAACACAAAGGAGTTGTTTCCAACAATACCATGTCCCTGGGATGTGCCTGTTCCAATTCACATTGGCGAAGCTGCATAGACGGTGCATGATCGTAGAAGTAAGGAGCATAAAATGAAAGCACTACTGGATGCTTTCTGCCTTTCACCAAAAGTTGTAGCAGTAGCAGGACAGTCGCAACCACCTCAACCACTGCATGTACATGAAGTTAGTGAAGGTCCCTTAGAAACTCATGAGCCATCACTGCTTGGGACATTTTAATCTTCTCCACCAAACTTCACACCATCAAGGAATATGCTATCCAATTTTGAAGAGTCATGTCATGGTGTTCAATTTTGTGTCCTAACCATCGTCATTTTTGTAATGTGTTGATCCATACACCCGGGCCCTCCATTTTTTATCAAGTCAATCAGTTAGTTTTGTTTATGAAAGGTCAGTTAAGAATTCCATACCTTTCCAATTTTGAAAAGAACTTAAGAACAAGTTTTCATTCAGTCATGGGGGCATGATAAGTCATAGTTATGTTGGCTGCATCGACTGGGCCTTGTCGATGAGGCCTCATCGATGCATCATATCATGCATCGACGAGGCCCTATTGATGCAGTGTCTATATTCAGCTATAAATATGTGTCTACAATCGCATTTATGACAACAAAGACTTAGTAGTAGCGAAGCTCTTATAGTCTGTTCATTTAAAAGTTAGAATTTTTCTCTCAAGTGCTCACAACAAGAGTCATTGGATGTACATATCTTTATTCGAGCATTATTATACTTGAGCACAACAGTGTGTACGACAATAAAGATGAGATTTTCGATAAACCCTACAACACTTTGGATACATTAAATATTTTATTTATGCATTTAATGTTTTCAATTATTTATTAAATGTTTTCCATTATTTATTAAATATTTTCCAATAATTAAGTTAATGAAGAAATTAAGTAAGATAGATTAAAACACCAAACCCATAAAATAAAAAATGATAAAAATTAGATGTCTTAATTACACTTAACCATACCAATGTATGTCACAAGTGTAATTGAAAAGACAATGATTAACTTTAAGGTAAGATTCACTTCTTAGAAGACTAGTGCACTGAAAACTACAAAGTTCATAAAATGAGATTGAATTGAACATGAACGCTTGTGATTCATATGGTTAGGAATAGGGGTACCTCACCGCTCATCAATCATAATTCACCTATTCATTTTCTAAAAGGCACTAAATTTGATGTCCAACTTAAATTTCTTAATGGATAAATAATTTTAGATTCTAAAATTTTACCTATTTCTACCTTCATCAAAGTTTCAATCTTAGGGTTAACAAGTCTAAATTTTTGTCTAAATGGTTTTTTTTAAGGTTTAAGAGGTATAGTATGTATCATCATGAGAGGATTAAAAGTTTTAAGATCCTCATAAGTCTAAGCTATAACATCATTAAATTTGTGTAACAATTCCAACAAATTTTATTTTTCATGTGCATGTAAGTAGGCTACTATTTTAATACGGTAGTATCGTCCTTTCTTTTGAATTTGAATTATTTCTATTTTAACTAACATTTTTCAATTAGTGTTTTTAGATATTTTTTTAGACTTGGTCTGCAAGTGATCAAACAAAACCTCTCTAGTTGCTACATCAAAAGAGATTTCATTTACAAATATGACATCTCTTGACATAGCTTCTTCATTAATTTGAGAAACTTTAAAACATTTATCACCACACTTACCTTTGGAAGATAAAAAATTGTAAATATGATGATCAGCATTAAAAACTTGGAAAGAAACAATATTATCTATAATAGAATAAGAATTAACCTTTTCAATGATAATTTCAAAATCCTAAGCATTGTGTCTAAATGGAACATCTAAAGTAGTGTCATTTGAGCTAATGCATCAAGAACATGATTTTCTTCTCTAGGAACATGTTCAATGAATATGTGATTAAACTCCTTAAAAAGTTCAAGGATGTAATCTTTATACACTTTAATGTTAGCATCCTTATTATTAAAAATTCTATTAATTTGATTTACTATTAGTTAAGAGTCATTCTAAATCTTAAGTTTGAATAAGTCATTTCATAGGCACTACCTTTTGAAAGCTCATACAATGGTTGGGGGTTGAAGATAAATTAACAAAACCCTACCACCTCCAAGCCAATGGTCAAGTTGAGGTTACCAATAGAGAGATCACAAAAATATTTACAAGAATTGTTAGTAAATATAGAAGGGATTGGAGCACAGAACTCAACAATGCCCTTTGGGCCTACCACTTTACTTGGAAGCTTCCTATAGGCTACTCTCCCTATGAGCTTGTGTACTGAAAACTCCTAACTCTTCCCATTTAAAAAAAGCTCTATACACTATCAACATCTTGTGACCTTGACCTTGATCTAAGTCTAGCACAAAAAGAAAGTTGTGACCTTGACCTTGAACTAATTCTAGCACACAAAAAAAAAGATTGATGAACCTCAACCTACTAGACAAGAATTGATTGGTAGTCGTGTCATCTAATGAGTTACACAAGGCATTTAATAAACAATGCCATGACCTTAGAATAAGGAAAGTAAAATTTCAACTAGAAGATAGGGTCCTCTACTAGAACGCCACACACATACCATAAAGAACCAAGTTCCAAATGTTGTCGGAAGGGTCTTATATTATCTATGAAACCTTTCCTTTTTGGGCCGTGTTAATACACAAACCTGAGAGCCCAAACAAAAAATTACTGGTAAACATGCAACAAATAAAACCTTTCCATGAGCCTAAGAGAGCCAATGACCAAAACACCTCAATAGATGGACAAGCATGCTCAATTTTTTTGATCTCCTTCTTCTAACTCAATTGTGGGGAGATGGCCATCCATGTTAATTAATCCAAGTGGCTCCTCAGTTTTTCATTTTTTCTATTTTTCATAGTTTTTGTTTTACATAGTTTTTATACATTTTTCTCTTTTTTAAATATTTTACAATTTCTTTTATATTTTACTTTATTTGATTTTGGTTTTTCTAATGTTTTCTTATGTTCTTTTTCTTTATTGCCACTAGGACTAAGTGTAATTGTAGCTGTTGATTAATGGTGGTTTATACTATAATGTTATTTGATTACTAATGTTTGGATTTTATCTTTGAATTTTGGTATTGATAACTAAGGCATGGTTTCTTTTTCATGATAGCAGGTAGTGAGTCCACATCATCCACCCATCCACAAAACTATATTGTGTTCCCTTGTTTTGAAAATGTGCAATCCCTTCTTTAATAAAAATTTTAATAAATTTGTGATCTTGGTAGTTTTCAAAATTTGGAAGGATTAAGTGGATAGACAAGGATGTGACTATAAGGGGATTTGATGCTCTTTGTACCTGCCTACCCTCTTGGGTACATGAGTGTTTTCATGGATTTCTCACCATTCTGTTGTCGACCAATAATAGGAAGCTAAAAGTCTTTGCATGGTAAGGTTCCCATAAAAAATAGACAAAAATATAAAATTCAAAAAAAAAAAAGAATAATGGGAATTCCAAGCACACCCCTTAAAAAAATAACAAGCTACAAGCACTGGTTATGGAATTAAAAACACATTTTACCCATGCTTAACAATCCCCTCTAACTAAGGCCCATCTCACTTCTTGCTTCTTGTTTCTTCTCATTTAGGAATGATGATTGATCTATGGAGATATTCTTATGCTTTGAGAGGGTGGACTAGTCATGGAGTGTTAATGCGAAGTCACTAAAAGTGATTGGTTTTAATTTAGACTAAGGATTAATGTTATCAAGTCATATTAATCATAAAATCCACAAGGGCCTTTATGTGACTATGATACGAGACTTCATTCCACACTCTCTCATCCATCTATGATTCCCATAACTCATCTCACTATCATTTTTCATGTTTTGTTTAATGTCTTGGTTTGATATGTCAAAATTATTAGGTAGTTTCTTTCAAGATTTGGTCCTTAACTTACCATAACCATTAATCATCCATGGGGTCCACAAACTCCTTGGTTTGAGGATATGCAATGGCATTAAGGGCATAATCTTGCTATGGGGAGGGCCCACTTGCATTTTCCTTGGTTGGGCTAGTTAATGTCCTTATCCTTAGGCATTTGAGCATTCAACCCTTTCACATTCCATGTCTATTATGTTTAGTTATGCACTCCTTCATGGAATTTCTCCATCATTCTCCTAATAAAATCTCCTTTTTATGAACCTTTAAACCCTCTTCATGCATTCCATCATATTCTAGGCTTCTTGGGCTTCTTGTGGACTCCAATTTTATGTTAAAACTCTTCATTTTCCCCTTAATTTAAAAATTTAAAAATTTTGTTTGACCATTGCATTGATGCAATCCTATCAACACAATAAAAAAATTCTATATATACCGTGCAACACTTTGAAAATTTTTGCCACTTTCATCAAATGTAAGAGGATTTTTTGCAATTTTTTAGGCCCAAAACCTTCTAGAGCTCATAACTTTGAAACTTTTTATCTAATTATCCTCATTATTTAGTCCTATAGCTACTAGAGGTAAGCTCTATGTCATGGGGGCCACAAACCTTAGGTTTATAATGAAAAAATTTTAAAAACATTTTCTAAATGCCATATGGTTTCACTAATAAAATAATATTAAAATCACTTATTTATGAGAGTTAAACCTTTCCAACGAACTTTGGTTAATATTAATATAAAATAATATTAAAATAATCAAACCAGCCATGATCACAACTTAGCCAAGTGTAACTAACCCAAAGAGATAAGGTATTGAAGTGTTCCAAAGTTACACACCAAATGCTAATCCTTGATCATGTTGTAATTATAGATGTCACTAAGACCAAAATGCTCACAGAAAGGAGGACCATCTCAACTAAGGGATAAGTTGCCTAGAACTAGAAGGGGCCAATAATAATAACCCTAGGAGTAAGTAGTAGAAACTCATGCAACGGGACCTTTTCGAGAGGAGCTTGAAGTGGAATTTATCCAACAGATTTTCCAAGCTGATACAAAGCAATCCCACTAGAATGAGGCACCAAGACGAAGGCCAAGCCTTGAGGTCACGTTGATATATGTATGCCTTAGGAAAATTCAGCCTAGGAATATCCAATGTTCAGTTCTTCAAAAATTGAATTTTGGTGCCTTCCTAGGCTTTGCCCCAAAAGATGTTAGAATCCAACTTCAAAGCTCTCCCATGTGGCCCATGATCACTTCTAGTGGCGAGTGGTACATGGGAGAGACCTATCTCTTCTAGAATAATAGGTCATTAGATGCCACTAATAAAATCAAGGACATAACTATGTCCTACTTAGTGAAGGTCATTTTTGAAGCCCTTGGCTTACCTGAAACTAGGATCAATCTGGTAGAGATCTCTACATAAGCAAACCTAAAGGTCAAAAAGAAGTGGGTCCAATGGTGATACAGAGTGGACTATAAAGAGTATGGCACACTCACCATAGCAAAACATGCGTACTTCAAGATAGTGACCTATCCCCTCAATCTAATGGTGAGGCCCAATAAGGTGACTACCTTCTCCACCCATGTGTATGCCACTTTGAATGAGAAATTCCTTGTTAACTTCCCACATTTGATCTATTTGAAGATAGAAAAGTGGTTTAAAGAAAATGAACATGGGAGGAAGGCACTCCCCTTTCCATGTGTCATATGGAAATTATGCAAAAGGGGAGGGATAGCCTGCTACACCAATGACACATTGAGACATGCTCTTGTCACCTCTTGGATAGAAATGATGAAATACAAGGTTCCTACCATGACTAAGGAAGATGATCATCCACCACCACTAGTCACTCATGAAATAATGTTGGAGGAAAGTGTTGCTATGGAGTGCATGCAAAAGTTCTAAAAGAAACTGTAGTAGAAGTAGCAAGAAAGTCTAAGTGGTGATCCATCTATCTATAGACTCGCCTTGAGCCATCTAAATGAGATAACTTATATAATAAGCTAGTTGGAGGACATGGCATCAACTTTCTTTACCTAAAGAATGCAGGTGCCCGTGTGCTTAAATCCAAGTGCCCAAGAGGTAATGGTATCTATGACATCCTGTCCCCAAATGTCACAACAAACATCAAATATACGACATATTAGACATTATGCATACAAAGAAAATATACCAAATGTGAAATATATGTTGATGAGTGGCAAGGTACCCCTACGCTCAACCATACGAATAGGAGTGTTCCATGCACAATCCGGTCGAATTCCAAGGACTAAGTGCTTATGCACCCTTGTGGATCAAGGATGGGTTGGTTGATCATTTTCTTTCCAAACTTACTTGTATGTCACGATTGTATGGTTAAGTCAGCTTGAGGCATATGATTTTTATAGCTTTTATGTTTTTATGTCTTGTTGCTAATAAGGGAGGAGAAAGAGATAACTAAGTGACTAATTTTAACTTAACTACTGATTAACTATGCTTTAAACTAATCTTAACACTAGTATCTATTCTCACTTGCCATACACATCCTGAACTAGTGCAACACTATTGGGATTACCAAATGCTATTCGTTACTGGGTTACCAAGTGTTACACACATGCTCGAAGTGATCGTACTATGTGTGCTTATAATAGAAATGTAAAGTGCATAAAATAAAATAAAATAATAAAATAAAAAAAATTCAGAAGAAAATAAAATAAAGGAAATAATTAAGAAAAAAAATCTCAAGTGCTGTAAGGATGAATCCAAGAGCTCATCTTTATTGCTGTACATAAGGTGTGCTCAGGTACACAATGCTTGAATAAAGATCCATCCACACTTAGACCTCCTATTGCGGGTACATGGAAAATACTCTAACTACAAAAGTTTTGCTACTTGACTCCTAAAAGAATTGCCTTGAAATACTTCCTTCCAAGACTTCCTCCCAAGACTTCCTCCCTAAATTGTGCACTTGGGCACTGTATTTATAGGCTTGGGAGAAACTACTCTAATAATTAGAAAAACTGCCACTCTAATTTTAGAGAAACTGTCATCCTAATTTTGGAGAAACTGCCCCTCTAATTTTAGAGAAATTTCCACTCTAATAATTAGAATAAACCACTAGAGTAACCACTCTCATCATACCCCCACAACTAAATGAAAACTCGTCCTCAAGTTCCTTACAAAATATTGGGAAGGTATGGGATTATTGACTAATTAACAACTAATGGTGGAATGGGATGATAGACTCAACATGGCCAATGAATGGATTAATAAGCATATTACAACATTAGTGTTCATGACCATTTTGTTGAACACTCGTACATAAATCACATCCAAGCCTTTATTTGGCAGCTTGTAGAGAAAGAGAGAGAAAGAAAATGAAGGGTGTTTCCGCCAATGCTAAGATTGCGCCTTCCATTGTTTATCCATAGCCACACCACTAAACTTTCTCTTTTTGTAAATGCTCTAGTTCTGGTCCATCTTGAGTGCTTCCTCCAAGCCTAGTCCATTGTTTGTATGATTGCCATCTACACACACAACACAGTCACAAATGAGCAAGGATAGGTAAACATAATGTAGTTGATACCTTGCCTCGTTATGAAGTGCATTAGCTGAGTTGTGGTTATGGCCGAAACTGGTTCGAAGATTTATCACAAGTGACTACCCAAGGTGTAGGAGTTAGGGAAATAGTAAAATGGAGAAAATTAAAACATTTGTGCCAGGGCCCCCACGACTAAGAGCGAACCTTCGGTAGCTATAAGATGGAAAAATATGAGGAATAAGAAAGATGGAAAATATATCAATGACAACACCAATAAAATGGATGTCATGGATGGGGATGAAACAAGAAATGATTGATTGCAGGAAATGTTTAAGGGAAAGAAGTTAAAAATTGCACTAAAAAGAAATGCCAGTGGGTCCTCCCCAAAGTAGGCTCATGCCTTTTATGCCCTGACAAACCCACAAACCAAAGAGTCTGTAGGCTCTAGGAATGTCATTTGGAAGCAAGAGTTAAAAACCTATCCACAAGAATTCACCAAAGAAAAATAATGCGTCAACCCATAATGGACTGATGATAAAATTGGCAATGAGGTGGAAAATGGGAAGAAAGATGGAGAGGAGAGAATGGAATGGAATCACAAGAACAAGGTTGTGTAAAGCCCCTTGTGTATTTTATGGTTAATGTGACTGAGTAGAACTCATCCCAAATCCAGACTCAAACAAACCACATCCAGTGACCTTGCATCAACACACTTGATCAATCCATCTACTTGAAGCAACAAATGCTTCCACAAAGAGTTACCACCATTTTGAGGAGAGCGAGATGGAGAAGTAGGAAGCGAGAAAGGGCCTTAGTTAGAGTGACCCTTCAGGCATGGGTAACATGTCTTTTCATTTCCATAACTAGTGCTTGTAGCCCATATTACTTTATTATGTCTAAGGGGTGTGCTTTGAATTCTCACTTTTTTTTATGTGAGAACCACACCATGCAAAGAATTACTTTTATTCACTCGGCTTCCTAATTTTTGAATAATGTTAGAATGGCGGAAAACCCAAGAAAAAGCATCCAAGCACCTAAGAGAATGGATAGCACAAATGCATCGAATTCCCTTGAAGTCACACCCTTTTCATCCTTTGAGTCTTTCCTTGGTTTGAAAAATACCCAGCCACCAATTCATTAAAAGTTTACTAGGAAAAAAGAGGGACTATACAATTCCAAGCCAAAGGAGACCATAGAGTTGTATGGATGAGTGGACAGTGTGGGCTCATTGCCTATTTTACCAAAATGCCATACCTTAATATCAGCATCATAATTCAAAGGTAAAACCCAAACTTTAGTAATCAATATGATATAATTCAATCCACCATCATGAGCACTTATTAGATGATGAATAAAAGTAAATCAAGCAAACAAAGAAATAGTAAAAACATGAACGATGGTGTAAAAAAAAAATAAGAAAAGTTGAAAGAATGTGTAAAACAAAAAATATGTAAAAAAAAGTGTGTAAAAAAAAATTCAAAAAGAACTGAGGGCCTACAATGGTTAGCATAAGTGGCCATCTCCCCCACGACTAAGTTGGAAGGAGGAGATTTGATGTAGTGAGCAAGGTTGTCCACTAAGAGAGGTAACATGTGTACTAGCTATCCTAAGCTCATGGAAAGGTTTGGTTTGTTGTACGTTGACCAATAGTTTCTTGTCTAGGCTCTCAGGTTTGTATATTGTCATGGCCCCTAAAGGAAAAGTTGCATAAATAATATAAGGTCCTTCCCACAGTGTTTGAAATTTAGTACATTGTGGCACATGTGTGGGATTCCAGTAGAGAACCTTATCTCCTGGTTGATAGTTAACTTTTCTAATCCTTAGGTCATGACATTGTTTATTGACTACCTTGTGCAACTCATTAGATGACAAGGTAGCTAGTTGGTTTTCATCTAACAAGTTAAGGGTTACTAACCATTATTTCTGTGTTGGATCAAGGTCAAGGTTGAGGTCACATGCCATAGATAGTTTACGAAGCTTAGTTTGAATAGGAAACATTGGTAATTTACTGTACACTAACTCATAAGGAGAGTAGCCTATAGGGAGTTTCCATGTGGAGAGATATGCCTAAAGAGCATCGTTCAGTTTAGTGCTCTAGTCTCACCTAAACTTGGTAACAGTTCTTATCAATATCTTCGTAATCTCCCTGTTGGTGACTTCTGCTTAACCATTCGCTTGGGGTTGGTATGGTGTAGTCAATTTATGCTCAATCCCTAAGCATTGCAGTAATTTTGAAAAAGTTGCACCTATGAAGTGTGTACCATTGTTTGAAATAAATCTCCTATAGTAGCCAGTATGTCCAAGGAATGATCAAATATTTTCAGTTGATGGGTAATTCCTTTGATAACTTTTATTTTCTCAGGGTCTACCTCTATCCCCATGTGTGAGATTTTGTGCCCTAGTACTACGCCCTCTTCAACCATAAAACGATTTTTCTACTAGTTGAGCCTCAAATTGGTTTCTACACATCGTTTTAACACTTTCTCCAACTGGTCCAAGGCTTGATCAAAGTTTTCTCCATAAGTGGAGCATTCATCCATAAAGACCTCCACACCATTTCCTATATGCTATTGGAAGATGCTTAGAACTAGTCATTGAAATGTTGCAAGGGCATTTCACAAGCCAAATGACATCTATTTGTATGCAGATGTTCCCCAAGGACTGGTGAACATAGTCTTTGTTTGGTCTTCTGGGGCTATTTGTATTTGATTATATTTGCTATATTCATCTAGAAAAATGTAGTAGCAATGCCCTATGATGGTTTCTAAGACTTGGTCAAAAAATGGCAATAGAAAGTGATCTTTGAATGTTGCCATATTTAGTAGCCTAAAATCTATGCACACTCTCCATTTTCCTTCCTTTTTAGGCACAATAACTAAGGGGCTAACCCATTCATTATCAGCAATGGGGTATATGAACCTAGCCTTAAGAAGCTGTTCGATTTCTTCCTTGACTACTTACTTTAGCTTTGGGTTCAAACACCTCTATGGTTTTCTTCGAGGCTTCATGGAGGGGTTGGTGTAAATCCTATGTTGGCATATCTTAGGATCTATTCTAGTTAATTTGGGATATGACCAAGCAAAGGATTTTGACCATCTATTGATTACCTTCAGTAGTTCTTCTTTCTATTAAGGAGCAAGCTTAGCGTTGATAATTACTAGTTTTCCAATTTTAAGGAACATGTATTCCATACTAGTGGGCAATGATTTTAGCTCAAGGGGCTCCTGCTTAAATTTCTTAGGGATTTCCAACTTCCCCTAGTTGACATTTTCAAGGTTAAGACTTGGAAGTTAGTGGTGGAATTGCTCTAATGTGTCTATGCTATTGATGTAAGTGCAAGTCAAACCCTCAGTTGGTTCCATGCATATGAGTGAACTACTTTCTTGATCAACTTTTAGCCACTGGGTACCTTCTTGTTGTGTAGCTACTGCATACAGGCATCTTTGTATGTTGATCACTTGTGCACACTGATTGCATGCAGGCAATGTTAAACTTTGCACAAACCATGACCTCTACATGCAATTACATCCTATGTCACTATATGCGATGCATGGAACTTTGTTCTTCTTGATCTTTCCAAATGTATTTTCCTTTGATATTTTTAGGGAAAGATTGTGGATTCCTAGGTGTGCATCGATGGTGCTTAGCCATGCTCTTCCCATTATTATTGGGAAGTCCCCCCTACCATTGTTTAATTAAATCACTAGGAAGTTAGTTGGGTATGACCACCCACAAATAGTGGTAACAATGTCTTCCACCAGTCCCAATGGGACAATGATGGACTAGTTAGCCAACTCTAGATGGATGTTGCTCTTTTTTAATGGAGGTAGGTTCCAGGCCTTGTACATTTCTTGAGAAATCAAGTTGACATCAAAACCTGAATCCAAAAGAGCCTTGCATGATGCATTTCCAATGATTTGTAAGTATATCAGAGGACTCCAAAGATTAGGAAATTTCCTGGGAAGGTGGCCAGCTTTGATCCAATTTGTAACGACATGTGTTAGCATGACCGAATGTGTTGAGTGCGGTGGTTGAGTTGAAGGAGGCTCCAAAGTTTTGATTGATATTAAGGCATCTAAGGAATCAATTACTTGTGATTGTAGAGGCTTGGTTGGACTATTGGTTCTAAAGAAAGGTCTTTTCTTCATGTGGTTGTTGGAACCAATAGTAGGTTAAGAGTTAATAGCCCTCATGGCGTTACGTTGTTGCGGTTGCGTAGGGATTTCACCTTGCATTGTGGGAGTAGGTGGTAGAGGAGCTATTGGTGGAAGAGATGTGGGTATATGAGAAGGATGATATGCTTGCAAAATATTGCCTCTAGAAGAGGGAGTTCCATAATACTCGCGGGCTTGGTAGTGACGTTGAGGAGTGACGTGACCAATAGAGTCATGTGGGGAGATTGGCTGCTACACATAATATCCATACGGGTCAGGTTGCCAGTAAGGATACTGTTTCCTTGGTGGTGGCATTCCCCATGATTGTGGGTGCTACCACTATTGATATCGCTCAATCGGTTATGGTGTAGTTCCAATTGGATAATACATTAAGGGTTGGTGGAAATGTCTTAGATTACCTTGGGGGTAAGGTAACATTCGGGGTGCTTGTCGTTTGTTCAATTGTGGGTTGAGTGCATACACCCCAGGCTCTTGTAGATGTGAGATTATAGGGAAACATCCCTTAGGATGGTCATATTGACATATTTCACATCCATTATCATTGTTTGTTTCGAACTCCACAACCTCTTCAATGATGGAAACTTTTCCCTTACCCTTGCTATGTGCATGTTTAGCTTCTCTCTTTTTTCTTTTTTCATGATCACTACCTTGCTCTCTAGACTCCTCTACTATTTTAAGAATAGTTTGAAATCTATTGTCTAGGGAATCCCACATTTGGTCTACCTTTTCCAAAACTTCTGATGTCATCTTTTGGATAGGCAACGTTTTCCTATTCACCATCTCTTCGAGTGGTGACTCTTCTCCATCCTCACAAAATATTACTCCCTTCTTCCAAATGGAAGGATCTCAGTTATACTCTTTTGCACTTTCTCTCTTCTATAGCTCACCTTCTTCCTTAGCAACTTGCTCCAATAGTCTTTGAATTTAATGGAACCTAAGATCGAATAATCTCCCTTGGGCATAAGTTCCAAGGGTTATTCTCATTTCATGCTTAAGAGCATCCACGAGATGGTGTAGTTGATCCCTTTACAAATAAGCATGGCCAGGACAATGATGTAACTGTGCATAGTATTAGCCCATGGCAGCATCCAAGGGTTCATGTCCTCCTTGTTTCCAGCCTTAGATTTGCTTTCGTAGGTTGGACACTCGAGAGTACATTTGGTACTTATCGTTGAATAGTTCTAACATAGTACTCCACCTATGAATGGATTCCAGTTTCAAAGACTAGTACCAGCTTTCTGCTTCTTTAACTAGTGTCCATGAAAAAAACTTAATTTTTTACCATTCGTTCTCTATATTTTGTAAGGAACACGCATCATGGAATGCTTGTAAGTGATTTTGAGAATAAGCATTGTATCCCCCTTCAAATCATGGGATATTGTTCATATCTAATCTCTTAATCCTACTATCTTTATGGTGCCTTGTTGGAATTCTAATAGCCTCAGTTATGTCCAACATACTTCGAGTAGCAAGTAGGGGTTCATCATGATCATCTCATCCATGGTGTCTATGATGCCTACATTGTTCCCTACTCTCCCTTCTTCTATGTCGTGACTCTCTAGAGTGTCCTCGTCCCCTTTCTTGGTAGTTTTGTCTATGACTTCCACTTTGCCTACCTTTATCCCCATGGTCTTTTTCTTTATGACCACATCCGAATCTTGAAGGAGAGGGTGAAGGAGATGATGAGGGTAAAGAAAAAGGAGAACCATCACCATGATGGTGTATGCTACCTTCTCTTCTATGGTCTCGGCCCCAATCGTGATTGCGATTAGAATGTCCACCTTTATCATGAGTTCATGGCCCTTTTTTGGATCCTTTGTGCCTATGGGTATTAGAACTTGGGTTATGAATAGTGGAATGAAGGTCTTGATACACAACCCCTTGGCTAAAGTCAAGGGGAGGAACATCGTTGTATGGTCGACTGCCTGAGGTAGGTTCACCACCCTCATTTTCGCTTAAGACATGTAGGGAATCCTGGGACCACTTACCCTTCAACGACTTATGATATCTCTCCTATTGCAAGTATCTTTGATGTTGTGCCTCTGTGGGATGGTATTCTCTCGAGTCATGGTCTTGGACAACATATTCTGCATGTAAGTGCAGCATGCCAATTCATGTGAGAGCACGAAGAAGCATGCTTAGGACTGAATGATCAGGAGGTAACACTATGTTATCTTCTAAGTCTTTCCAACGTACTTGTTCATCTTGATGGAGGATAAAGGTGAAGTATAGTATACACTCATCAAGATGAATATATACACTTGAAATTATTGAGGGACTGGTAGATCAACGTCATGTGTATATTATGCCACCGATTATTTCCTGTATCAAACCTAGGCAGTGAGGCACTTTCATACGAAGAAGGAGACATATTTTTTTGTTCAGTGTGCAATGTACTCTTGTTTATTATTTCCTCAATCAACCCTAAGGGTTTGTTCCAACGATGTGAATGATTTCCTATGTTCTAGTTAGCACACAAACAACTAAGTCCTCAGCAACGGCAGCAATGATGAGCGAACAAACAACTAAGTCCCCAGCAACAGCGCCAATGATGAGTGGTGAGGTACCCCTATGCTCAACCATACGAATATGAGTGTTTCATGCATGATCTGGTCAAATTCCAAGGACTAAGTGCTTATGCGCCCTTGTGGAAAAAGGACGTGTTGGTTGATTGTTGTCTTCCCAAACTCACTTGTATGTCATGATTGTATGGTTCAATAAGCTTAAGGCATATGATTTTTATAGCTTTTATGTTTTTATGTCCTTCTGCTAATAAGGGAGGAGAGAGAGATAACANTTTTATAGCTTTTATGTTTTTATGTCCTTCTGCTAATAAGGGAGGAGAGAGAGATAACAAAGTGACTAATTTTAACTTAACTACTAATTAACTAAGCTTTAAACTAATCCTAACACCAGTATCCATTCTCACTCTCCGTACACATCCTAAACTAGTGCAACACTACTGGGATTACCAAATGCTAATTATTACTAGGTTACCAAGTTTTACACACATGCTTAAAGTGATCGTACTGTGTGTGCTAATAATAAAAATGTAAAGTGCATAAAATAAAATAAATGTAGAAGAAAATAAAATAAAGGAAATGAGTAAGAAAACAAATCTCAAGTGTTGCAACGATGAATCTAAGAGCTCATCTTTATTGCTGTACACAAGGTATGCTTAGGTACACAATGCTCAAATAAAGATCCGTCCACACTTAGACCTCCTGCTACGGGCACTTGGAAAATACTTTAACTACAAAAGTTTCACTACTTGACTCCTAAAAGACTTCTAAAAGACTTCCTCCCAAGACTTCCTCCCTAAATTATGCACCTAGGCACTGTATTTATAGGCTTGGGAGCAACTATAATAATTAGAAAAATTTCCACTCTAATTTTAGAGAAAATACCACCCTAATTTTAGAGAAACTGCCCCTCTAATTTTAGAGAAACTACCACTCTAATAATTAGAAAACCTACTACTCTAATAATTAGAATAAACTACTAGAGTAACTGCTCTCATCATATGTGATATTCAACATTATGTATAAAGGAAATAATAAGAAAAATGTAGAAAGAGAAAGAAAAGAATGCTTTATTGGTATGGGATAGAGTGCTTTGAGAGTGTTTTTTGGGTTTTCTTTCTTTGGCATTTGTTCCCTAAGAGGCAATCTAGCATTGCCACCATGGTTAGGCCTATAACCTAGCCAAAAGAAATGGCTAGTCCACTTCCTATCTTACTTCACCTAGCTTCCCATGACTTGCCTATACTAGCTTTTCCACTCCATGCTAGCATGACCTCTAATCCCAGGTATAGATGCCTTAGGTCAAATCCCCAAAGATTACCTTAAGAAACATGTACATTATTACAACATGTTCTTTTGGGTCTTATTAAGATAACAATAACACTTGTTATGAAAAGGCACCATATTCATTACGTAGCAACATCATTTGGGAATGGGGATGTGATAATATACCCACCTTAGGTTTCATTCGTCCTTGAACAAGTCCACATTCATTATCTCTTTCCAACTCCAATACTTCTATTATGATCCTATGATTCAATAATTTGATTTCTCCTTTGAACTCGAAGTTGTTTCTTGATTATTCTATAAATGAGATATATGTGAGAAAAATTATATGGAAAATTAAATATTACTTTCTTAATACTTCAATTTATAAGATAATGATAAAAGGTGAATTAAAGATTTATCAACCACCAATCACCAGTCCTAACTAGGGTCACACAAAGTGCAATATGGATATGGTTACCTAAGCAAAGGCAAGGAAAATTCTTTATTCTTAATTCTTATTATCTTAGATATTCTATTAATCTAATTGAAATATAAAATAAATAATGAATAAAATATAAGATCATCACTTCCTGATCTTGATCAACCTTATGAACTAATGGGAGTAATTGTAATTCTTCCATAAGTGGTATGTGATTGGATGGTCTTGTTCGGGATGGCAAGGATTGATCTTGATTCTTCTCAACTTTTTCTTTAGAAATTAACTCTAGGAACTTGGTAACTTGAAAGAATTTGACATCATACCAAATATAATCCAAAGTTTTAATGAAGAATGTTGTTGATCCATTCTCATTAATCATTGCAGAGTAATTTGTAAACTATGTTCCTTGATGAATACTATCCATCAACATCATTTGCTCTTGAATTCTGGAATTTGATTTATCTACTAAAGATTCAAAATAAGAATAATATGCATTGGCCAATGGAATTGCATGTTGAATTGATAGAAACATCTTTTTCAAATTAGGTTCATCTTCCAAAGATTCCTTTATAGATCCATATTTTAAGAATTGATAAACACTACTTACAACTTTTGCATTAAAGTCTCCACAAAGAATAAATGGAATTGGATCGGTATAACTTAGGAATAACTTCTTCTTCAAAATTTCTTCTATTTGATTAATCAAGTATGCTCCTTGACAAAGTCTAACATTTGAATATGTTGGTTTGGCAATTAAATTTGTGTTAACCACACATACACATCTTCTTGATAATTAAATTTTTAAAATCAATGCCAAGGCTATGTGATTTTTTTGAAATGTTAACTATTCTTTCTTTTCCATCGCTTGAAGTTCTAGAATTTAAAAAATCATCTTTTCTAGACTCCATTCAAATCTTTGTACCAATTCAAACTTGGCTTCTTTATAAGATATCGCACAAGCATCCATGTTGTGATTTCTGCAATAGGCTAATCTATATGGATCAAAAGAAGAACTTCCATATGAACCTTTTTGCTAATAAATACCTTTGTATCCCATATTTTTCAAGTTTGGTTGCAATTGGTATAGAAATTCCCATGGCAAGACTTCTTGTCTGCATAAGACATCAGCATCCAAATCTTCTAAGTATGCTAAGATGCATGGATATTGATATTCATGCCAATCCAAGGCCCATGGTGGACATAACAAATGTTGTTTCTCACTTGCTAGGGATCTTGCAAGCATGTTGTATGTTGTAACTTTCATTCTCATTCTTGAATTCTTTTTTGAATCATTTCTCTTCATGAGTATTATACTCGTCAAAATGAGATTTTGAATCTCCATTTTGTTTTGCCCTATGTTTTGATTGCAAGATGGATTAATATACCTTTTTTTAATTTTTAAAGATTGCTTTGTTTCCTCAAATAATTCTCAAACTAATACATCAATTGATCATTAACTAATAATCAATTACATCAACTAAATAACTACATTATCTATTTTTATAATTATACTATCTAATTTTAGTAATATTTAATAACATCATGTAATTTTAGTAATATGTAACTATATTATCTAATTCTTAACAACCTTTCTATGCCCCTTAAGAACACTAACTCCAATAGTGTAATCAATGACATGTCATAGTGAACTTAGGACTATCTATAAGGGTTATGCACTAAATCTTAAATCATAAAAGGTTGAATTTACGATATCATCAAATTATCAGGTGCCTCAATGATAAATTTAACCTCACCATTGAGTTCAAAAGGGTGAAAAATGTTAGAAATGACTATTCATATGTTGAAAATGAACATCATATACTTGAGTGATGCCAAAATTAAACTTTTGAGGATATTAAGGAACTATATCAAGCAAGGAGTAAAAACTAATTTTCGAGGTTCTCTAAGATGGATCTAACTCTACCATTAGGTTCAAAAGGTTGAAATCTATAGGAAACAACTCTTTATTTGCCAAAAAAAAAAGATTCGAAAATCAAAAGTTATAGCTTATGAAGTCTAAGACCTTTGGTGCAAAAAGTTGAGACTTCTTGAGAGGTCACCCATCCTAGTTTTACTCCAAGGAAAGCATGCTTAATTATGGAATTTTTATCTTTGTTGCTATCAAAGCACCAAATTTTATTTTTGAAAATATTTATGTGTTTTTAATTTAAATTGATGATTGATGACAAAAATTTTTAAATTTTTTTGTTAGCTAACAACCATTTCAAAATTCTCGTCAATTGTCAAGAAATTTTGAATTTCTCATCTACTGATGGAGAATTATCCTATTGCATAGGACGATGGCAATAATGGCTATGGTGACATGCTAGTGGTGGAGTCCAAGGAGGCTAGGTTATGCCATCATGTTTCCAGTGTCTATCATAGCACTGCTCACTAGCTGCAACGAAAACGGGTCATTTGTTTGTTTGGCCTCTTCAGGGGCTATGCAGCCCATCTTGGGGTTTGTTTGGTCCTCCACTAGGCCTACATGATCCCTTTTTAGGGCCATAATGGTCCATCATTGGGCTTGCATGGCCCACACAGGGTTTGCATGGCTTTTGCGCATAGTCAAACATGGTCAGCATGGTGCATCTGAAGGAGGCGATGATTAATGGCATCTAGAGAGGAAATGATTGGCAATGCGAGAGGTGGTGTTTGGTAGCATGGGAGGTATTGTTCGGCAACATGAGAGATGGTGTTCAATGGCATGGGAGGTGGTGTTTTGGTAATGTGGTTGGCAATGTTCAGTTGCATGGTAGGTGGTGGTCGGTGGCACGAGAGGCAATGTTCGACGGCATGGGAGGCGATGTTTGACATCACAAGAGGTGGTGTTTGGAGGTATGGGAGGTAGTGTTTGGTGTATTTGAAGGTGGTGTTTGGTGTCTTTGAAGGTGGTGTTTGGTGATGCAAGAGGTAGTGATCCATAGTGTTGGCAGATAATAGGCGGTGTGAAAGGTGGCCAAGGACACACACAGGGGGGAGGGTGATGATGGAACATGTGATGTGGTAGAGTGGTGTATAGTAGCTGTGTAACAGGTGGTGTGTAGTGGTGGAGAGTGCCAAGGTACATTAGGTGGCCAAAACAAGGATATTGTAGAGGTAGAAGGCACAAGGGAGAGCTATGGTAGGAGTGGGCAACAATGGTTGCGAATAAATGGAAGAGTAGTCCAATAGGCGGTGCATGGTGCCTGGCTACCCTTGGTTGGCCCTTGGGGCCAACCCTTGACTTTCATTAGCTACAACTAGGAGCAAGGCTAGTTTGTGGTTGGCAGCATGGTTGGGCATGATCACTAATAAGGCCGATCATGGCTCTACAAATTTTTTATTATTTTATTTTTATTTTTAATTTTTTCATATTTTATAATTTTTTAAAAATTAAAGTAAGTTGGGGCTTGGGGTTGAACCCATGACCTCCCACATAAATGTTTTTTTATTTTTTATTTTTTAACTTATTATTATTATTTTATTCCACCTTGCCTTGGCAATTAATGTGGTGGTTTGGCCAATGAAAGGGTAAGGGTTCGGTATGGGTAAACAACAATTCTGAGTTGATTTCTAATTCTAAATTTTTTAGCATTTTTTAAAAATAATAATAATAATTTAAGAATTTGATATTATTTTAACGCACCTATAACGAAAAATTTTAAACATCAATATCTCTCAAACCGTAAGTCTGATCGAGACAAAATTTGTACTGTTACAATCATCTTGACGAGTACTATGCATTCGACATAGTCTTAGGATTTAAAAATGAACTTGATTTTTCAAGAAAAAGACCAAACTAGCCTATGTTTTTGAACTAACATTTCTAGGCTAACATATTGCAACTTGAAATCTTCTAGATTACTTGGATAGTAAATTTCAAAAAAATAAGATTAATTCAGATCATGGTTATTAATTTCCTTAAAAGAAATTTAATAATGATCCTAATCAATTAATCATTATAGTATTAAGATGGGTAATAGTTACCTAGACCAATGTATCATTGTCTTACCAACATCTCTTGTAATTGATGAATCTTGATAAGGTGTGATCAGATATTCATCAGTTAATGATATCCATGAAAAAAAATTGTTGCTTACTAGGATCTAGATGCTTGATTCATTGTTCATGAAATCAATAGAAATGTATCTTCTAACTTACATGACAAACATATGGTGCATCCGATGATGATCAATGGCTTTCCTTATGTTGTGGCTTCAAATTTCATCATCAAGTTCATGTTGTAGTCATCCCATGGTTTTGAATGGCCCTCGGGTCGTGGTTTGCTACAATACCAATTGTGATATCTCATCTTTGAATGTCATGGCAAACATCAAATATACGATATAGTAGACATTATACATACAAAGAAAATATACCAAGTGTAAAATATATGTGATATTCAACATTATGTATAAAGGAAATAATAGTAAAAATGATGAAAGAAAAAGAAAAGAATGCTTTATTAATATGGGATAGAGTGCTCTAAGAGTGTTCCTTTGGGTTTTCTTCCTTTGGCATCTATTTCCTTAGAGGCAATCTAGCATTGCCACCATGGTTAAGCCTATAACTTGGCCAAAAGGAATGGCCAATCCACTTCTTGTCCCACTTCACCTTGCTTTTCATGACTTTCTTGTACCAGCTTTCCCACTCCATGCTAGAACAACCTCTAATCCTTGGTGTAAATGCCTTAGTTCAAGCCCCCAAAGGTTACCTTAAGAGACACATTTGTTATTACAACATGCTTTTTCGTTCTTAATCACAACTATCCTTTTAGGTCTTGTTAAGATAACAATAATACTTATTATGAAAATTCACCATCTTCATTAGGTTGCAACATCGTTTGGAAATGGGGATGTGATAGTATTTATTCCAAAATAGCACTAGTTCCCAAAAATCTCTAGAAATGCTGCTACCTTCTTGGTATGCTTGGAGGAGGGTGATTGGATGACTATCTTTGTGATGCAACACCAAGTATAGGAAACAATAGTTGAGGTGGTGGTAAATTGAGTGGGTGAGGCCCTAAATGTTCTTGCAACATCGATACTTGATATTGCTACACTTAGAGATGTGAAAATGTCTATAGGAGCATGAAGTGGGAGACTTAGCACAACCTAGTATGAGGAGTTATTGGAACAAGTAGTGGGAACCTGACAATCGATTTCAGAGGTCTTTGACCTTTTGGATGATATCTCTACTACCTAGTTAGCATTGTTGGAGGCAAGGGGCAAGTGCATCATTGCAGAAGCTCAACTTGAAATAACCAGAGCTAAAAATTAGTGCTTGGCTATGGAGGTCAGTGAACTTAGAGCTTATCTTACTGATCCCACAATACTTAGCCAAGCAATGACTAGGGATGAAGTTTTCTAGTAGCTTCAGTCCAAACTCTAAGATGTTAAGTATGCAAAGGAGTTGATGATCTTTGACAAGTCCTTGGCTAATGGAACTATCTACAACATTTAGAAGAACTTGTTGGAGGTTTACTAGGAGAATGCAAATCTAAGTAAGGAAAATCATCACTTGCATACTGTTGAGCTTTAAAAAGAAAAAATGATCTAATACATGCGATAGTAGTAGGAGTAGCTTACCAAGGTGATAATGGATCTAAGGAGGTTGGCAACCAAGAACCATAATCTCTTGATGGAGGAGGTTTGTACCCTCACCAGGGATCCGCAATCAAAATTACCACTTGGAAGAACAAGGGCTTGAAATTCAAATGAGTTAAGAATCACTATAGGACCAAGTTGATTTGTAGAAGGAGATTAACAAAAAAAGAAATCAAATTGATGAAAGCAAAGATGAATGAGGTCCTCTAACAGCTCCAACAAGTAGGTGATATACGATAACCCATATTTGATGTATTTAACACATAAAATAAACTTGAAATCTACCTCAAGGAGCTATAAATCAAAGAAATGACCAAATACATGGAGCTCACCAAACATTTCTATACAAAATTCACAATGTTAATTGTTGACAGGCCACAGTCAAATTTGGAAAAGCTAGTGGCCAACCCATACCTGTTGTACAAGGTTAAGTTCAAGCATCATAAAGAGACTAAATAAAATCTTGAAACAATAAATGCAAAACTCAATTCTCTTAAGAAGCACTTCACTTATTAGAGATCAATAGCTAAGAACATGGCTAGGAGATTGAATGACTACTAGGAGTTGTAGAATGCTATCAAAGTGTTTGACATTAAAGGAAAGAAATTTGTAGCCTAGTTCATCAATGTGAATGTGTTTTTCCCTACAATGCCCTATCCTTGGGATGTTCCCATACTAGCCTATTATGACCAAAAAATTTAACCATTGGAAAAAATCAAATGGATATCTGATACACAACAGTTTCTCAACCCATGAATCACTAGGGCCTCCACAAAAAATGGGATTCAAGGCACCTTGGCTAGTCTAATAGATCAACCAAGGACTTTGGGGGTTTGCAAAACAATGCAATGAAGTGGAATGAAAAGACTAATAATTGATCTGAATAATGCATAGAAGATAAACAAATATATTTTTATACATAAAATAAAAAACTTAAATCTTTATTGAGAAAAAATAAAGAAAAAGATAGAGAAATGTATACAAATGGTTTCTAAATGGGCACTAGGGGGTTCACTTGGTTGGGGGTTTAGGGTCCATTTAAGTCAATGTTGTCAACTTCACAATTTGAATGTCTTACCACTCTTGATGCTATCAAACGTTTGGTGCTACAATCTTAGATTTGCAACATTTCCTACTACTAGAGGATGAGAAAAATGGAAAATTTGGATGCTAGATTGCTCCACATTGAGGTTTTGGAATCCCATAAGTTTAGTGTTGACACCAAAGATCCACAAATCTTAAGGTGATAGTGCTTCCATGTTGGGATTCAAGAGAATGCAAACATGGGATATTGTAAGATCTCTTAAGTGCTTGAGAATGCCCTGAGTGTGAAATTATTGCTTGGAGAATGTATGTATGCTCAATGTATTCAAGTGCCAAAAAATAGAACCTATTGAAATTTCTTCATTACCAAGGTATGTGTAATTGCCAAAAATGTTGAACCTGTAAATGGGGCTGAAAAATGGTTATAAATTGACTATCAATTTCTACCTCATTCAAGTGACATGGGTGCCCCGATTTGGGGGGAGGGGATTACTATACATAGTAAGCACCTTCCCCCATGGCCATTCCATTTATTATAAATAGGAACCAAAGTACACCTTTCATGTTAGAGATGAATCTTCCACGTTGAGCTCTCCACCATGCTTGTTGAAGTGGCTGGTCAATGTTGAAGTGCATGAAAAGTTAAAATCTAGTTATTGTGGCTTTCATGCTAAGGAATGCAATTTTTAACATTAGGGGTGATGACTCCACATTGGGGGAAACTTCCATGTTGAAGGGGAAAGGTTTCTAGGTTATGCATGTAGTCTTCATGCTAAAGGAAGAAAGTTTTCAAAACCCACATCCTTCTACATCGAGGATAGGTGAAATTTACCCCCTACATGTTNCACATCCTTCTACATCGAGGATAGGTGAAATTTACCCCCTACATGTGTTTCTAGCATAGAAAAGTATATACCCCCCATAAAACCCATTAAATTACCCTTTTGGCATTCCAAAAGGCATTTTGAGCCTCCCAAGCCCAAATATAGACACTAGGTGACTTTTTTCACTTGGGGAATGAGGGTTTGACTACTTGTGAGGCATTTTTATCTCCAAAAGTATAAAATATGTGAAATTTCACACTTTGGATTATAATATTCACAATTATAATGAAATTTTTCCTTGGGTTTCATGGGGTGAAAGCTACATGATGAAAATTGACTATAACATGATTTTTTTTTGTAGTGTTTCAATGGCCCCTCTTTATTGGTGTTTGGAGGATTGACCCAAGAGGCACTGAAAAAGAATACAAAATACCATTGCATATTATAATGCTATAATGCATATGAAAATCAAGCTATCCAAGTCACCAAAGTTTCTAGTTTAAGGCTATGGTAGGCCATGGTACCAGTTTAAGGCCCTGACAAATCGTGTTGCTAGTTTAAGGTCATAGCAGACCATTGAAAGTAGGCTCACTTGTCAATGATTTTTTGGCTACATGTAGTATGGATTTAGATAGGAGTGATTGACTAGATTTTCTAGATCATTCCCATCCATGTTGGCTATTTTTAATGCACCATTTCCATATGCTCTAATGACAAGGAAGGATTCTTTCCAATTGGCTAAGAATTTGTTTGCATGCTTGTAGATGAATTTAAGAACCAAGTCACCTTCTTTGATCTTGTGCATGATCAAGTTATTATGATGTTATCACTTTTTCCTCTCTTAATAGTTTTTTATGTGAGCAAGCACTTACATATGTTGCTTCTCTATTGAGTCCAAGGCCATTGTCTACAAATCCTTGCTCTACTTATCATTGATGAAGTCAGTCAAGGCTACTCGGAGTGATGGCACCTGAAATTCAAGAGGTAAAAAAACTTTAGAACCATAAACCAAGCTATAAGAGGTCATACTAGTTGACATGCTATAGGTTGTTCTGTACACCCATAGTGCATAAACAAGCTACTCTTGCCACTTGTGTTTGTTGTTGTTGATCATCTTTTTAAGTAAGTTGATGATGGTCTTATTGCTTGCTTCTACTTATCCATTAGCTTGAGGGTAATGAGGAAATGAGAAAGAATGCTTAATGCCTAAGTTTTGAGAGAAATATTTTGTTTCATGGATACTAATTTATGGAAAATTCTTTGTAACTATGATCATGGGTATGTCAAAATGGGATACAATGTTATCTAGGATGAATTTGCAAACTTGATCAAATGTCTTTCTAAGGAGAATAGCTTCAACCCACTTTGTAAAGTATTTGGTTATGATGATGATGAAGTTATTTCCTATGGAAGACTTAGAAGTTATGGGTCCAATGATATCCAACCCCCATCATTGAAACAACAATGTTATTTGATTGGTATGTAGCTTAGTTGGTGATAGATGTATAAGGTTACTATATCATTGGTGTTTGTCACACCGCTTAACTTTCTATAGGTAGTCATTTTCCATATGGGGCCAATAGTAGCATAACTACCTAATTTTAGTGTCCATGGCTCTAGATCTTAATGTTCTCCATAAACACCCTTTTGAACCTCCTTTGGGACTATTCTGGCTTTGGTTTTACCTAAGCAATTTAGAAGTATGTCATCATAGGATTGTCAATTTAATTTGTTATCACCTATAATGACATACTACTTTGATAACTTGCATACAACATCCTTTTGAGTAGTAGTTAGGCCTTGCAAAGATTTTCCATGCATAAGGTAAAATTTTATATCTTTATACCACTCCCTGGAAGAGCAGTATGAATGATGGCTACAAAGGTATCTTCAGTGTTCTATGTGATGGGAGTAGCACAGTCCATAGTTATGGTGGACAACTTACTAAACACATATGCCGTCACACTAAGGGTTAATGTTGCAGTTGCATTGGCTATACTATTCTTGTTTTGGGGCATGTGTTGGATATCAATGTTTATGAATTGTTATAATAATTGCTTTCCTAGGTCACAACATGGTTGTAAGTGTTTGGCTTTACATGCATAGACTTCAGTTACTTGGTTAACCACAAGTGGTGAATTGCCTTTGATCATTAAGCATCTAATGCCTAGGTCATGGGCTACCATCATCCCTCTAATCAAATGTTCATACTCTACTATGTTTTTGGTACATGGGAACTCAAAATGGTAGGTGAAGGATTATATTTCATCAAATGGGAATGTTATGATGGTAGCAACACTAATCCCATGGGCAGTTGAGGCTCCATCAAAGTGCATGATTGCTTCATAACCCTCAAGCACTTGGCTAATGGGGTTAATATGCTCATCATGGAATTCAAAATCTATGGTTGCTTGGTCATTAATAGGCGAAACTATGAGTTGTATAGCTATAGTTTGACCTTTTGTTGAGGATTAAAAGACATAATGAAGGTTAAATTTTGTAGTTATGGCTTTCCATCAAGCTATAGGGCTACTTTCATAGATGTTAGTCATTATGGCTCTAAGGATGTTGTCCTTGCAAATGACATTGACTTCGCTTATGAAGAGATAGTGTCTCCACTTCTTCAAGGAGAAGACTAGTGCTAAATAATACTTCTCCACTTCAATGTATCGGGTCCATGGGCAACTAACGCATGGCTAAGGTAGTATATAGGTATTTTTGCTCCATAATCATGTTTCTAATAGAGTAGAGAGACAATGGATGTATTAGAGATGGCAAGATAAATGTAAAATAGTTTACCCTCTTGCAGAGGATAAACTATCAATAGTTTACCCTCTTGTAAAGGATAGACTATCAATAGTTATGTCAACTCTTGCTTAAGGTTTTCAAAGGCCTTTTAGCATTGATCCATCCACTCATAGTGAGCTCCTTTCTTCAGAAAATGTTGCATGGGTTGTAACTTATTTGTAAGCTTGTTGATAAACCTATGAATAAATTGCAATTTGACTTGTAATTCCTGAAGCTCCTTAAGATTGGTAGGTGCTACTAATTTGTATATGGCCTTAACCTTATTAAGATCAACATGTATCCCTGCTTCAAAGACTACAAAGTCAAGCATCTTTCTAGTCTTGACACCAAAGATTCATTTATTAGGATTGAGCCTAAGCTTGTACTTGAGGCATCATTTAAGCACAAATTTCTGGGTCATTAGCATGGTCATTAATTATCTTAGACTTAACAACTATGTCATCTACTTGAGCATTAAGTAAACCTAGCATGTAATTGCTGAATATATAGGTCATGGCTTATTGGTAGGTCACATTGGCATTCTTAAGGCCAAAGGGCATCATGGTATAACAAAAAGCACCCCAAGGGGTCATGAAGGTCATGCTGAGTTGATGCTCTGGGTTGATTCTAATTTGGTTATACCCTAAGAATCCATCCATAAAGGACAATGAGGCCTGTCTGGCTATAGTATCAATAAGTTGATCAATACTAGGCAAAGGAAAGTCATCTTTGATGGTTGATTTATTTAGATCTTAAAAATTAATGCAAATACATATACTCTTGTTTTTCTTAGGGACTACCACTATGTTGGACATCCATTCTGCATAATCGATAGCCCTAATGAAACCTACTTGGTAGCAGTTTAAGATTTCATCACGAACTGCTAAGGCCAAATCAAGTCTAATCTTGTACACTTTTTCCTTAACTAGTCTAATCATAGGATCTAGTATGATGTTGTGTTGGACCAAACATGGGTCTAGGCCTAACATATTTTCATATGACTAGGCAAAGGCCTTAATGTTACTTTGTAATACCTTGGTGATGTCTTGAGCATATTGAGGTTCTAGTGAGGAACTTAATTTAAGGGTTTTCTCCTTACGATTATGTGTTGTGATGGGAACCACAACTAGAGAGTCTTCAATTATGTTACCTGCCTCTAAGTCAAGGATTTTGACTAGGTTTTTAGGCCATTCTAGAGGTTTCTTTATTGAGGCTATGTGGTCTATGAGACTCTTAGGCTCAAGGTCTAGGCAATTAGGGTCGATACACCATTCAACATCACCATGAGGCCCATGTAGATACAAAGGTAAGTAGATTTGCTCTTAGGTACTCATACTTTGATTCTACATGTCAACCAAAAGCATATTAAGTGGAACCGGGGTAAAAGTGAATAAATAATGCTAAAATGCTATAAAATTATGCAAACACATGCAAATCTAATGTAATCAAGGCCATCTAAGGTTATTAATGAGTTAAGGACAATTTGACAAAGTGCAATAGAGGCCAACAAGGATTAAATGAGGGTCAAGTAAGGGAAAATATAAGAAATAAGACTAAAAATGATTAATAAAGGGCACAATTTTGCTAGCTTAGATTCTTTGCGGACTATGATGCTAATTTAAGGCCTTAGCAGACCATGGTTACATGATGTCAAACGATGGTCAAAGAAGGTCAAACCCCACTATTTAATACCATTTAAAGGTCAAAAAGAAAAATGAGGTTATAATGAGACATATGAGGCTATATAAAGGCTATAGAAGGTCAATAAGATCAACAATGCAACACTAGTCCAACAACAAACCAAATATTACGTAATAAGGAAAAAATTAAGCAAAACATGCTATATATGGTAAAATTTGACTAATATACATAAAAATGATTAGGTTTCGCTAGTTTTAGTCCTTAGTGGACCATGTTTTGAGGCTACAAGGCTATTAGGTGAGTTTGGGCATCAATCAGGGTTGTTTCTACCCTATTTGAACACAAAAATCAAGAATTTTGAGACTTCCATACTAGGCTCAATGTGGAAATAGTGATCCTCAGCATGGAAACCAAGGAAAATAGGTTTTGGGATGCTCACAAGTTTAAAATTAAGGTTCTAGAACCTTTCTAAGGTAGTGTAAGGCCAGATCCATCAAAATTGGATGCTTCGGAGGTTTGTAAAGGTCAAAAAGTAGGTTCTAGAGCCTTCCCCCTTGTTTTCATGTTGGCTAGCATGGAAGAAAGGAGGGCTAATGTGGGAAACCAAAACCTTAGTTGAAATAGAGTCAAATGAGGTAAAAAAAGTAGCTAGGAACTAGATCTAGAAGCTGTGCATCCTTTGGCTTCGTTTTGAGAAAATTTGAGTTGATTTTGAGTGTCAAAACATGTTGAAATGACTTCCCTCATTTTTTCCATGTTGAGCATGGTATCCTCAATGTTGAAGAATGAGGGAACACTTATTTTGTTGATTCATAGTGGTTTAGAAGTTCTTTAACCAAGTTTCCATGCCCCTAGGACTATAGACCTTGATTCTACAAGATTTTGGCTAATTTTGAACATGTTTTAGAGGCTATTAGGGCATCTAAGGTGTTCCCCCTTATTTTCACATTAAGGAAGTTACTCCAGCATGGAAGAATGGGGGAAATGCATTTTGAAGGTTAAAATGAAGTTAAACAAGCAAAATCGTGAGGCTATGAGGTCCTAGGCTTCTTCGATGTAGATCTTCAGCTTCTGGAAGTGTCATCTTATAACCAAAAGTGGAAAAGTAGCTTTTCCTCCTTGTTTCCACTTTGCCCAGCATGGAAGGAACCTTCCCTAGCATGGATGAAGCAAGAATCTGATATCTAAGATAATTTGAATCACAATCATCCATGCATGTCAGTCTCCAGAGTTGCTAAGGCTAAGGGTTGTCTCTATGTCAAAATTTGGCAGTTTGAAGTACTCCTAAGTGGTTTTTTAGTTTTCCTTATTTTTCCACACTAGGGATAAGGGAGCTCAGTGTGGAAAACTAGGGGCAACCATATTTTGGTCATATGGGATCAATTTCGTAAGGTTTGAAGGCTCCAATGGCTACTAACGGGGTTTTAGAGTGAATGTAAGATCATTTGATGTCACTCTAAGGTGTTTAGGGGCTTCAAACAAGTTCCTCCTTGAGTTTCCAAGCTAGGGATATTATGCTCAGCATGGAAAAAGGGATCCTTAGCATGAAAAAACCATAAATCCTATATTTGGGCCAATTTTGGCCTCAATAAATTATTCATGCATGCCTCCATGGTTTTCAGGGTCAAGGATTAGGATTTGAGCTCATGGTTGGTTAGTTTGAAGCTTTCCTAGAAGGTTTTTGAGCTTCCCCCTTATTTTCAACCTAAGAGTAGTATGCTTAGTGTGGAAGACTAGGGGGAAGTCGATTCTTGGCTTTTTGTATTTTTTTTAGTCATGCATGTAGGTGTTTGAGGTTGCTAGTGTCGAATACCAATGCTTGGTATCAAAATTTGGTCATTTTAAAGGTTGATGAGTGGTTTTTAGGATTTCCCCCTTTTTTCCACACTAGGGTTTCCATGATCATTGTAGAAGATTGGGGGGAAAGGCTTTCTAGCCACTTATGATCAATTTTGAAAATCTTGAGGGTTTGAAGATGTGTAAACAAGGTTGTAGGACACACATAGGTCTTCTCAATGTTTTTTCAAGGTCTATGGAGGTTTATTTTGGAGTCCCAAAAAAGTTAACGTCTTTCTTCTTAGTGTGGAAGAACTGAGGGACCCTGATTTTTGCTATTTTCCATCATTTCTAGTTATGCATGTAGGCTTCTAAGGTTTCTAGTGTTGATGGTTGATACCTAATGTCAAAATTTAGTTGTTTCAAGGATTATTAAGGAATTTTTGGTCTTCCCATATTTTTTCCATGTTGGGGCTTCCATTCTCAATGTGGAAGATTGGGGGAAAGGCTTTTAGCTTTTATTGTCAAATTACGCTATGCATGAGTGTTTACAGGGTTACTAGTATTAGTCATCAGTGTCTAAGATCATAACCTAGTCATTTTGAAGGTTATGAGAAGGTTTTTAGGCTTTTCACCTTTCATCCATGTGTGGTACTAGGATGCTTAGCATGGAAGAGGTCTATCCCAACCAAGAAAGTTAGATCTAGGCTATATTGACAGCTAGTTGATCATGCATGTCAACCTATGAGGTTAGTGTTGATAGTTGATGTTTGGTACCAAGATCCATTAGTTTGGAGGCTTCTAAGTGCCTCATGCAATCTGCCCCCTTTCTACCACACTGGGCATGATGGACCCAATGTGGATGAGAGGGGGATGGTAGCTTAATGTTATATTTAACTACTTTTAGATCATTTGAAAGCTCTAGAGGGTTTCAATAGGGTTTAGGGGTCATTAGGCTTTGAGAAATGGTCATAAGGTAGTCAATTTAGGTTATTTTTGGTTTCTCCTCATCCATCCATGCTAAGGCTAAGAGGCTCAGCATGGATGAAGCCTCCCCCCAAGGTTTTGACCAATTTTCACTTGGTTAGGTGAGGTTTTAGGGTTGTTAGAAATGCTTAGAGTGATTCTAGGTCATGTGGGGTCCACTTCAAGGTCAAAGTAGAGCTAGATTAGTACTAGGGGTGGGGATAGGTGTTAACACTCTTCTTCCATACTAGGCACTATTACCCTAGTGTGGAAACCCATGGTGTCTAGCTTTGTTAATGTCTCATCCACTTTCACAAACCTGGGATTAGAAAAGGTAGGTTTTGGTTGTTAAAAAGGGTAAAATAGTTGTATTTTAATGATTATGTGAAATGGAGCCATGTATCCACGCTAGGCATGAAATCCCTAGCATGGATGCATGGAAGTTAAGGTTGCAATATGGTTCTAAGTGTTAAAATTAGACAAAAGCTACACATTGATGCAATTTTTGTTAAGAGAGAAGGCATAGGGTGGGGCCCATAATTCAAGAATTTAAAATTTTGAAAAGTGAAGTTGTTTCCCACAAAAACTCATTATTGAAGATACTTTTTCCCCTTTACACTTTAGTGCACTTAGAGTTACGGTGCACTAAATTAGTAGTTGGGGTTTCAAGGTGTGCATTTAGGTTTTAGATGTAGTTTATATGGTTGAATTTTGCAAGTTTTCAATCATAATTTTCATTCTTGTAGATTGTGCATTAGAGGAGAGCTCTAGTAGAGATTCTTGTGGAAGAAGCAACCAATCTTCAATGTGGAAGCCTTCCATCCTTCTCACAACTAGCTTAGAACTTTCATTTTCTTCTGATTTCCAACCACTCCTAGCATTGAGCCTACCATGGCACCAATGTAGTGAGGGGGAAAGAGTAGAAATCCTACAATCTAGAAGATGGATGAGCATTCTAGGGAACTATCAAGGATTCCAAGGCCTACCTCCATCCAGGCCTCATTTGTCATCACTTTGAGGTAGGCAGTTCTACCTATTTTTGGTTTCATTTCTTAGCTATTTTCTATGGTTTTCTAGTATTTTTCTTGCCATATGTGGGGTTGTTTTTCTCAAATCCATAAGCGAGAGGAGGTAAATCAAAATTCTATTGAAGTCCCACCTCTTATTTTGGCCATTTACATAAGGTTCCATGATTGTTTCATTGTTTTTTCATCAATAGATTTGATTTTTAAAATCAAACCTGATGTTTTTATGCATTTTCCCAAAATTTTGTAGGTATGGCCATTTTTTCAAATCTAGGCTTAAGTATTTATTAAAATTAAATTTCAACGAAGTCTTACCCCATTATTTTGGTGCACTTTCTAATGGGTATCAATTGTTTTGGCTATGTTTTTGTGGCTATATTAAGTTGGGCTTTAGGATTTTCAACTTTTTACATGAAAAAGAAAGCAATGGTGTGTATTTTTTCTTAATCAAACAGCTACATATTTTCAAAATCTAATGCAATGGATTTGTAGCCCTTCATTCAAGATTTTCAATAGATTTTTTCTCATTCAATTTGGTTTTGAATCAATGGAGTTATAGCTATTTTCTTAAGGTTGTGTAGTTAGGTTCCTTATGCCATTTTTTCATAATCTTTTTCTAAGAAAAAGACAAGGGTTTTGGCTAATGTTGTTCTATGGCTAAGTAGATTTTGGCTTCAGCTTTCCAATGGAGTGGAATCACTTTGATTGGGTTTAAAAAGAAATTTTAATGCATTTTTTATCAAGCTTTTGTCAAAAGGAAGTTTGTGTCATTTCTAGAATTTTTTTTAAGTTAATAATTTTTTTATAACTAAATGGAAATGGTTTTGAATTTTTTTTATGTATGGATGCATAGGGATCGATTTAAGCTTTCAAATAATGGTGGAATCACTCCCTTTGGAGCTCAAACGAATTATTTGATAAATTTTTTGCTAACCCTACACAAAAGAAGGTTAATGTTGATGGCTACAATTTTGGCTAAAATTCTCTATAATTCATGTAAAAATTGATCATTCATCTCTAGTTGTAATGGTTATGGCTACAAAGCTTTTTATTTCAAGATCCCTTCCATGGTGAAATCACTAAAATATAAGGTTTCTTGAATTTTTAATAAATTTCTTGGCTAAATTATGTGAACAAGGAAAAATTATGGTTGTAGCACGTTACCCCTTTGGCAATGGAAGTGATTGATAAGTGTAGCTTCTCATATAAAATTCATGTAAAGATTATGCTTTAAACATGTTTTTTTAAGGAAAAACAAAGGATTCACTAGTTTTCTTAAAAATATTTTTACATGGCTATATGCTTTTTAAAAATTTTTAATTCTTTTTTCCAAAGTTATGCATGCTTTTTCTAAATTTATGCATAATTTAGACCAAGGCTTAATTATGCATAGTTTAGATGCTTTTTTCTAAAGTTATGCATAATTTAAACTAAGGCTTAGTTTTGGCTGTATGATTTTGGCTATAATATTTTGGTTATGAAGTAAAAGGCTATCAAAGATGGTAATAATGTTATTATGGAATTTCTTAAGCTAATTTAGATAAACACCTTAAAGCTTTTTACAGAGACTAATTTCACCTCCAACTTGATGTTTTTTATAAATTTAATAACTAATGCCAAATGATCATAATGTTTTTGTTTTGCTTTATGCAGGGTTTATTTGAAACCCATCCTCCTCATTGTGGAGCTAGTGGGTATCCTATGCTATATTACCTTATTCCTTGATATGGCTTTGGTAAAGATATCATTGTGGTTCCCACTTGGGGCAAGGGAATTCCTTACCTACATCTTAAGAAACTTTAGTGTGATGCTATGGTCACACTTATCTACAGATGTGGTAGGGGTTATAGTGGAGACCCTATTGCCTTAGGCATCTAGCCTGATTGTCAAATTTATTTTTGAGAAGCTACCTCCTAAGATAGCAGGGGGCTCAATAAACATCATTAATTCACATTACCTCACAGAGATTTGGATGATGCTAGAGTATAGACAAAATAATACTGAAAATACTCTGATGATGGTGCATAGATCCCACATGTTCTTCCAAAACTTGCCAAGAATCATGTGTCATCTACAAGGGTAAGCATGGTTGTTATAATTTTCTTACACTTTTGGCTCTAACACCTTCTCTAACTTCATTGGTTTTACAAACTTCTTGTAGACATAAGATCAATGATCAAGGCTTGATCATCAATGATCGAATCTTGGTAGTGGCACAAACTACTTTGGCTGAATTCACCAAGAGTCCTTAGCTTAGAATTGTTGTGTATCAAAAATTAAGAGGGGACTTTGATGCATATGCCTCAAGGTTCAACCTTGTATAAAAGAAGTGCAAAGATGATGGGATGATGCACAACTAGTGGGTAGATTCCAATAACTCTATGGATCAAACTCTTGTAGCTAGGACCTCCACACCAAAGAATAAAAGGAAAGGTAAATATAAAGGCTATAGCTTCTGATGTTTCATGGCTATACCTTTGAGTGTTATATTTCTTTGATTGACTATTAAACTTGCTTATGTTGATGCTAAACTTTTGGTTGTTGTTTTGCAAGACCTTCTACCTCTGTTGATGTCACCATACCACTTTCAGAGACATGTCATGAGGATACATTCATCTTGAAGTTTGGTGAGGTGACACTAGAACAGTTGTGGCTAAAGGAATAGGTGCCTGGGTATGTTCAAGTAAGCATCTAGTATGTAGGTTTTCTTAACATATTTATGGAACCTATTCCTTTCATCCTTGCTATGAAGATGTTGCATATCATCAACTCCTTTGATAAGAAGGTTGGTTGTTTCAACACCATCATTTGAGATGTGAAGGTAAACATGAATGTTGCTGTGGGCCTCTTTCATGACTTGTCTGATGTCCCTGTTGATGGGGCAAAGGTTCCCACCAAGATAGTAAGGGAAATTGGCCATTATAAAAAATTTTTGGAGTGGCTTGGTGCCAACATGGGTCACTTCAAAATTTCCATGGATAGCTTCACGAACCCTAATATAAAGGAATCATATTCTTTGTTCAAGTCTCATGCATTTTGCAAATTGTTATCAGAAAATAGGGTAATCAGCATAGTGTAGGGGTGGACCTTTAAGAAGGTTATGATAGAGGACACCAGATTTAATCAGATGGCAGCTTTGGCTACTAGGCTTCAAGAGGAGATCCTTAGACTCCATGCTAACACCTCTACAATAATCCATATGCACTTTGCATTTTTTGCAGGTTATTTGTAGAGGTTTGCAAAGTCTTTGATAGTGTACAGAAATTGATGATGGGCTTCCCAAGACCCAAGCCAACTTCATAGGCCTTAGATAAAGCACATTTATGCAATGGTGTAGGCCCAAAACCCACTGGGAGGGATGAATGATATATTATCCATCACCACTGAGAATCTTAATGTTAGGTAGTGCAAGTCTCTTGATAACATTAATGACAATGAGCCTATCACATTTTCCACTAGTGTCCTAAACACTAGATGATGGCGTATGGAGGCCAAAGGGGCAACTAAGGAGAAACTCAAGAGGCTTATGAAGGAAGCACCACTAGCATCAAATCAACCTACCTTGAGAAGCTAAAGTTTAAGCTTAGGCCATTGTAGTAGGCAATTACAGGTATGCTTTTTTTAAATTTGGCTATTTTATATTTTAACTTTTATGGCTACCTTATGATTTCATGTGTTAACTAGTTTTCTATATGCTATGGTTATAGACAAACATCAAGTTATGGTAGCCCAAGCTACCACGAAGGCAGAACAAAGGTGTGTAGAAGATGCACTCCTAAAGCAACCTATGGTTGAAGGGTTTGCCAATGAGGATAGAAATGATCTAGATTCCTTATTTGGTGGGGTAGTATTAGGTACATCCTCTATCATCATCCTTGAGGAGGAAGAAGAGGAGGAGCTAGGTATGCCCATGCCTTAATATTTTTGTTATATCTTATAGTTTAATTTTGGTTTCCATCCTAAGCATTCGATGATTGTTATGCTTATAGTAGTTCCTGAGTCACTAGTGCAAGCACCTGTCTCTAAGTTTCATGTGAAACCATGGGTGGAAAATCTAGAAAAGGTGGAGTTCATGCATGGGATGGCTAAGGACATCATCGATCGGTTTCATCAGGTTGCACTTGAGATAGGTAAGGAATTTTTTATGCTTCAATTGTAGGCTATACTAGAATTATGGCTATATTAAATTGTGCATCATATTATGATAGTATTATGCTTGAGTAGTGTCTTCTGTGGAGTTCCCTAGCATTGACATGGAGATAGACTCCTTGCTTATGCTTCCCTCTAATGTATCTAGTATACCCTTGAAGTTGTATGAGACTACTATTGATCTAGCAATGTCATGCACAAAAAATTCATGGGAGCTATAAAGGTCCAATGAATCCCTATGGGAGGAAGTTGTGGCCTTAAGGGAAAAGACTCAATTCTAGGAAGATATGATTAGATATCTCCAAGACTGCAAGGCCTTTGTGAAGGCCTAAGTAACCAACTGGGGGAATTGTAGACTAGGAAGATCATGTGGGCCCACTACTAGCATATTGTTTAGGACAAAGTAGTGGTCCTATGGGAGATGGTGGAAAAACATATGTAAATGAACCTCATCTTCTAGAAGGTTAAGGACTAGAAGGACCACTATACTTAGATCCTAAATTCAGGCAAGAAACAAAAGGCCCACAAGCGTTAGTACAACGTGGATCATGGGGCTTACCTTAAGAGAGAGCTATTCATCTAAGGGATCTAGGTAGAGAGTGCTTATTAGCTTTTTGAAAGTACTTTCATGGTGGAGAAATCCCCTACTACTTAGATTACCACTACTGTAGGAGAGACCTTTATGGCTACTACTACATGGGAGCCTCCTACTTGGACTCCTATAGATAGGACCAACATCCTCTCTGCATTGATTTTGGGAATTTTGATTGGGTCAAAATGACGAAGGAACAAATCCTCCATTGTATGGAGGAAGGGCTTCCAATTTTATCCTTGAAAGTAATGGAGCTGAAATATCCATAGGTTAGATGTATTTTTTATTTTTGTTTTTGTTTCAAGATATGGTTTTGGCTATGGGTTACTAACTAGCTATATGTTGTTATATTTCAAGCCTTAAGAGACATTGGCGGCCCCAATGGTGAGGGTGGGAATGACCCACCACTTCCATCTCTGGATGCCACTTAGCAACCTCCATCAATTTAGCTTTTTGGCTATTTTTTTTCATCTTCATTTTGATGGCTATGATTAGCCAAGACTATGTTATAGATGATTATTATTCTTTGACATTTTTGTCACACAGTGTGGTCATGGCTACGTATGTTGTGGACATTTTAACTTTAAATTTAAATTTTGGTTTTATTTTTGAATATATGTATCTATAGTTGTAGTAAATGTTGTAAACATTGAGAATGGCTATGTTGATGTTTTGGTTATAACATTAAATGGCTAATCAACAAAAGGAAGTGTAATAATAAACAAGATTTTTTCTGGTTTTAGGCCATCACAGGCACACGTTAGATTGTGTGATTATGGCTATGTTCCCAGTTTATGGCCATAGTGGGCCATGATGCTAGTTTAAGGTCTTAATTGACTAGGTTGTGTGATTATCTTTGTGAGTTTAAGGCCATGGAAGGCCATGGTGCCAATTTAAGGTCTTAACAGACCAGTTATGAAAAAGACATTTATTTATAAGGCTTTTTCAATGTTGTTAACATAAGTAAAAATAAAGAAAGGTTATAGAAAATAGGTAAAAATGCAAACAAACTTAGGCTACATGCATAAAGAGAAAAACAACATATGCATAAAAATATATAATAAACCACAAAAGAAAAGTAAGGCTACATGGCTATCAGTGCATTTGGTCATAGGGGCATGGGAAGGTTAAGGTGAACTTCACTTGTGCAAATTCTTCCTAATCTTTGCAAGATTAGGAAGTGAGTAAGGCCTACTTTGCACAAGCTTATATTTATCATATCCTTTACTTATGATGTTAAAATGGAGTTAATCCCATAATGCATCGTGTTGCTTAATATTTTCATCATTGGCTTTCTTGGGTTATTTCTCTTCATGGCTAGTAGCTTATTCTTAAAGCTTTACTTTGGATCCCTACTCTATGTCTACATTGTTGATAGCCAGGGGAGTCATGTTATCACCATGAATGATTATTTTAAATTCTTTGTAAGGAAGGTGAATTTCTTAATGGATGGGAGAGGACACACCTCATAATTGAGCCAACCAAGGTCTTCCCAGGATTAGGTTGAATCCTAGTATCTCTTCCACCATCAAGAAATTGGAAATTATGTGGAATTGATCCATGGCTACAAAATCCAAGGAGATGGATCCCTTGATTTCAAACCTTAATACAGTAAAGGACTTAAGAGCTATGGTGATTGTAGATTGTATTTGCTCAGTTAGGCCTAAGCATTCAATGATGGTGCATGGGATGATGTTGGTTGTAGCTCCATCATTAACATGCATTTGATGTATTTTAAATTGTGCTATGCATATGGTTATAAATAAAGAGTATGTACTTACTTCATCATTTTAGGGATGAACCTTAATTTTGCCTTTGTGAAATACAAGGTGCATTGACTTTGCCTCCTTTGGTAAGGGAGGAACCATCATTGCATGGATGGATTCCTCATTAGTGAGGATATCCTCTCTAACTGAGATGAAAGTCAACATTTTGACTAGCACCTTAGTATGTGTGGTAGAAGTCATGATCAACTCATATAAGCTTAGAGTTATGTTTTTCTACTTAAGGGATTGCCTGACTTGGTCCATTGCATTGAGGAAGTTTTTATTATTAGTTATGGACTTGTCACCCTAGTTGTGCTTTACTTCCTCCATGTGTGCCAAAATTTGAGCTTTGACCATAGGTTGTGTTTGTTGGGGATTTTCCTTGTTGTTCTAGTTTTAGGCTTTGGTGTCCTTCTATGGCTTGTTGATTAGAGTGTGTTGGATAAAGGAGGTCATGGGTATAGCTAATATGAAAGTGGGCTTTGGAGGGCCCACTTCCTTTTGTGCCTCCATTTGCTTATCATCCTTGTTGTTAAGCTTTTGCTTTTGCTTCTTCCTTTGTTTGGCTGAAGTTTTTTAGTGATTAGTCATTGGTTGTAATGAAGATATGATAACATTGGCCACCATAGGGGGTCATTGTGTAGTTGTTTGGGCTATGGCTACTTGGATTATGTTAGGTTGGGGGACCCTAATGACAAAAGGTTTCCTCGAAGGCATTCATGATGATACTCTTATGAAAAAGGGGGTTCTATAGCTATGGGAAGTTAAAGAAGCCCTTTCATTACAAAGGGGTATTTGAATCATGAATGATTCTCTTGCAAGTCTCCAATCGTCATTAATGTTGAATGCCAAAATAACATAAGGACTATTATTAGCATTCAAAGAATCTTTGTAGACCTACATTGACTAGTTTTTGGCAAAACTAGCTTGGAAGCATCTAAGACTAGCTTTCCCCTATCTATCATCCTTTGCAAGTCATCCTTCAGTGTAAGGAAGAAGTCTATGTCATGACCAGGCAATTAATGATAATGGAAAAACTAGTCTAGTTTCAAGTATCTAGACAATTGAGGATCATCCTTTGTTTCTTGGCTGGGCTCTTTGGCTATTTTGCATGATTGCTCATGTTTCTTTTGAGTAGCTTTAGTGATTTGTTTATGTTGCATGTGCCCACTTTTTAATAATTGGTCTAGTAACTCAAATATTTTCATAGGTAATGTAGTGTATTTGGACCTGTCCTTTCTTTTGAAGTTAGGTCTAGTTGTTATCAACGTAGTAGTCCTAGAGGTTGATGGTTGGTTATTATGGTCATTAGTAGGGGCCTTGGGTGGATTGGCCTTTAGCCCCTAGTTTATAGTCTTTGTTTCTTTTGTCATAGTTGCTATGATCATGTTGTTTTTTTTTGATCTTTTCTTTGTCTCTTTGTGCATGTTGATTTTTATATGCTACATAGGTTGGATCATGACTAGCCTTCATAGCATCTTCTATGTTCTTGGTTTGCAAGAACACTTGGCTAAGAGACTGCCGATCAAGATAGTAGAGTTTTGACTTGATAAAGTCATTCACTACTCTCTTAAATATGGCTAACAAGTGGGCTTCAACTATAGGCTCTAGTATTTCATTTAGTAGTCCACTCTATTGCTAGATGAACTTCTGTATGGGTTTTAAGAGTCCCTACTTAACCTTCATGAGTTGGTCAACCATGATGTTGGGCTTTAATTTATACTTGAAGTAGTTGATAAATTGGGCAACCAAGTCCTCCAAAGAGGATATGGATCCCCTAGGTAATGCATGATACTGATCAAGTGATTTCCTAGTTAAAAACATAGGGAAAATCCTCATGATGGTATGAGGCCATGGCTATAAGAGTAAGCATTCAAATCAAAAGGTAATAAAGTGAGCATTAGGGTCACCTTCTCTATTATATTTGCTAAATTGGGGAATAAGGACACCAGGAGGAAGTGTCAAGGGTGGGACTTTAGGACTTGTGGGATCATGCTGGTAGAAATCCATAATCTTAACAGTCTATGAGGTAGAGGCTTTAATCCTTTTCAACTCCTCCATTAGGTCTTGGATCATCTAGAAGGATTAATCTAAGCCCTATGGTAGCCTTGATGGTTGTGGGATTTGTACATAAGACTATGGTATTTTTTGTGAGGCTTGTGGCCTTGTTATGGATTGCATGATAGAAGGAAGTGATTGTGTTATGGTTATGGCTTATGGGCCAAACAAGAAAAATTGATGTTTGTCCTAGTACCTAAGGCACAAATGGAACAAATGAGGTGTGTCATCCTTGAGTTGCTTAGGGTCTCATGGTGGATCCCACATGAGTAGTTAATGGATTTGTGATGGTAAAAATCACCATTGATGGTTGCATAGATTGAGGCCATGTAGAAAATGACATAGATGGATTATGGTTCTTAGTTTGTGGTTTTGATTGAGTTTTATGCATGGCTATGACCAGTGTGGGATCAACTATGGAAGATGGTGGCACCATGCCCATGGAGAAAATGAAAGCATTAGAGGAAGGTGTTATGCCCTTGGAAGATGTTTGATGGAATAGTCCTCTTAGGATGTTTTCAAGCTTAGATTCTATCCTAAATTTATCCTCCTCCTCTTGTTGTTCCTCAAAGCTATGTTTTTCATCCTCTTCTTCCATCTTAATTAATTAGGATAGTATACTTGCATAGATATTAGATAGAGATATTTAGTTATAGTAAGAAGGGATGTACTCCTTACCATAACAATGGATAAGTTTGAAATCCCTTCTAGCTTCTACTTCCAAACGTGAAATCATCATGCCAACCTATATTTTGGTGAAAATGAAGTTGTATTGGTCTTCATTTATGATTGCAAAATTTGGACTTTTCCATATAACTCCCAAATATTGCCTACATTCGATGATAGTAGGGTCTCTGGGGTCATATACCCTCATGGCTTGTTGTCTAGGACCTTTGCCAGTGAAGGTGAGAGGAAACTTGGTAGATTGCTGGAAAGACATGGCTATGGTGTCGAGAATGGCTTAAAACAAGGCTATAAATGATAAAATAGAAGTAAATTTTAGCTAATGGAATTCAAAAACATTTAAAGAAAATAAAAATATTTGAAAATTAAGTACTTACTAGAGTTAATAAGTGGGGTTTAAGAGGGGTTTACCCCTTTACCAAAAATGAAAAGTTGAAAAGGTTGGTAACAATCCTTACCCAAGGTTGCCACCCAACTGCCTCTATGCTAGGTATGGCAAGGGGGAAATGAAGAGGGGGGGGGAGAGGGGGGAGAGGGTGGCGCAGTGGTGGGGGTGAGATAATGGAAATCTCACATCTTCTACCTCAATGTTGGGAAGAGGGGAGAAAAGTTAAAAAATCAAAGTGGAAAGTTGATATTTCCCACTAAGAACTTGGTCCTGGTAGGTTGCCAATTTCCTCAACTTGGAAAAATGGGGGGAAGCCAACTTTCAAAAGTTTGGTAATTTTTGGAAGGGTTACACCACCCACTTTGGAAAAACTTGCAACAAAAGGGAAAAAGGGAAAAGGATATCAACACTAGCTTTGGAAGAAAAATTTCACAAGTGCTACAAAAATCACCACCCAACCACTACTAACTTGCATGCTATAGTTTTGGTCATAGGGGGAGGGAGGAAAGGATAGTATTGATCTTTTGAAGGCTTTGTCTACAAAAACATGGGAAAAGGCTTTCAACTTGCAATGTTGGCATTAGGGAGAGTTGGTATTAAGCCTTTCCCATGTTGGCCTTCCCAATTGCTACTACATTGGGCATGACATGGGGAAAGAAGGGGAGGTAAGATAATGGGAATCTCACACCTCCTAGCCCAATGTTGATAGGGGGAAAGGTTCAAAATCAAAGTGAAAAGTTGATCTTTCCCACTAATAACTTAGGTTTGGCAAGTTGCCAATTTTCTCAGCTTGAAAAAATGGAGGAAATCTAACTTCCAGAAGTTTGGTAATTTCTAGAAGGGTTGCACCATTCACTTTGGAAGCTAGAAAAATATTGAAATTAGTAGCAAAAGGGAAAAGGGGAAAATATTTTAATGCTAGCTTTGGGGATGAAAAAATTCACAGCAATTACTATGAAAAGCCACCACCCAACCACTTGCAACTTCCACATTGCAGTTTTGGTCACAAGGGGGGAAGACCAACATTGGTTCTTTATAGTATTGGCTATGAGAAATCAAATAAAATCTTGCAAATGGTAATGATGGAAATAGAGAAGAATGGATTTAGTCATAGAATTTGGGTAGAGGTCATCCTTCTAGTGCTAAGTAAAACTATTATGACTAGAAAATTCGATCACTAGAAAAAATTGAATGGAGATTCGGTGCACAATAGTTTCTCAACCCATGAATCGCCAAGGCCTCCATAAAAAAATGGGATTTAGGGCACCTTAGCCAATTTAGTAGATCAACCAAGGACTTATGGGGGTGGGGGGGGGGGAGGATGGATTGCAGGTGGGCATGTTTGCAAAACATTGTAATGAAGTGGAATGCAAAAACTAATAACCAATCGAAATAATGCACAAGAAATAAACAAATATATTTTGAACATAAAATCAAAAACTTAAAACTTTATTAAGAAAAAATAAAGAATAAGTTAGAGAAATGTGTACAAATGATGCCTAAATGGACAACGAATACATTCACTTGAATAGGGGTTCAACACCTGTTGAAGTCAATGCTGTCAACTTCATGATCCTAATGTCCTACCACTCTTGATGCTATCAAATATCTAGTGTTTCAATCTCAAATTTGCAATGTTGGCTATTGTTGGGGGTGAGAAAAGTGGAAAATTTGGATGATAGATTGCTCCACGCTGAGGTTTGGGAATCCTAGAAGTATAGTGTTGACACCAAAAATTCACAAATCTCAAGGTGATAATGCTTCCATTTTGGGGTTCAAGAGAATGCAAACATGGGAGATCACAAGAGCTATTGAGTGCTTGAGAATGCCCCAACTTTGGAATTATTACTTGAAGAATGTATGTATGCTCAATGTATTCAAGTGCCAAAAATGAAACCTATCTAAAATTGCTCCATTGCCAAAGTATGTGTAACTATCAAAAATGTTAAACCAATAAATGATGTTTGAGGCTATTTTTATAGGTTTTGGGCCATGAATGGAGCTAAAAAATGGCTATAAACTGACTACAAATTGATCACTAATTTCTACCTCATTTAGGTAAGATGGGTGCCCAAATTTGGGGGGGTTAAAATACATAGTAAGTGCTTTCCCCCATGGCTATTCCATTTACTCTAAATAGTAACCAAGGCATACCTTTTACATTAGAGATGAATCTTCCTTGTTGAGCCCTTCACCATGCTTGTTGAAGTGGCTAGTCAATGTTGAACTACATAAAGTATTGAAATTTGGTTTTTGTGGTTTCCACACTGGGGGATGTAATTTTCAACACTAGGGGTGAAGACTCCATGCTGGTGGAAACTTCCACACTAAGGGGGGAAGGTTTCTAGGTTGTGCATGTAGTCTCCACATTGAAGGGAGAAAGTTTCCAAAACCCCCATCCTTCCATGCTAAGGGTAGATGAGATTTACCCCCTACATGTGTTTCCAACATAGAAAAGTATATACCCCTCATAAAACCCATCAAATTACCTTTTTGGCATTTCAAAAGGCATTTTTGACCCCCATACCAAGCCCAAATATAGATGCTATGTGACCTTTTTCACTTGGGGAATGAGGCTTTGATTACTTCTGAGGCATTTTCAACCCCAAAAGTACAAATTATGTGAAATTATCCACTGTGGATTACAATATTAACATTTATAATGAAGTTTTACCATACTCATTAGGATGAGCATATAACACTCTATAAATAATGTGGTGAAGTTGGTCTATTTGAGAATAACCATGGCTAGGACATCTATACATTAAGAAATGGTATCGACCTATGGCAGCACCCAAGGGTTCATGTGTTCCTTGTTTCCATCCTTGGATCTACCTTCTCAAGTTGAACACTCTAGAGTATGTTTGATATTTATCATTGAAAAATTCAAGTATGGTACTCCATTGTTTGATAGATTCTAGTTCTAAGGACTAATACTAGTTCTTAGCTTCTTTGATGAGTGTCCATGGGAACAACTTAAGATATTTCCATTCATTTTCTATGTTTTTCAAAGCACATGCATCTTGAAAATCTTGAAGTTGATTTTGTAGATTGAAGTTATATCCCCCTTTGAACCTAGGGAAATTGTTCATGTCTAGGCTTTTGATCCGACTATCCTTAATGTGCCTTGTAGGAATTCTCACTGCCTTTGCAATATTTAGCATAGTTCAGGTAGTAAGTAAAGGCTCATCGAGGCCATGATTTTGATGCCTATGATGCCATCTACTACCCCTTCATTCATGGTGATGTGTCTCTCTTGAATGCTTGCACCCATGGTCTTGACTTGCTCAATGGTCCCTTCAATCATTTTAGTTCCATCGGTCACCCCCATTATGGTCATGCCCCCTACAATTGTGGTTAGAGCCAAAATAAGAAGATGATGATGACAAAGATGAAGAGGAAGGAGGACTAGCACCATCACTGTGCCTGCTACCCCCTCTTTGATGATCATGACCATGATCATGATCTTGTTTCTTACTGCATCCTTGCCTAGACTTGCCTCATTGGATCCTTCTTTATCATTAGATCCATTCTTACCAGAACGAGGATTGTGAATCATGGACTGTAAGTTTTGATTTTGACCTTCTTCATTGAAGTTAAAGAGAGGAATTTCATTGAATGGAAAACCCCCAGAGAAGGGTTCTCCACCATCTTTTTAGAATGACAAGAATGAGGAATCATTAAATCCTTTCCCCTTCACAAAGTCATAGCATTGTTCTAAATAGCGATCTTTGAGATGCTGTGCCTTAGTGGGATGATAATCCCTGGCATCAGTATCTTACATAACATACTTAGCATGAAGCTCCTAGAGACCCCATCGTATAAGCATTTGGTGGAGCATTGCAGGAATGGATCAATTAGATGGAAACACAATGTTTCCCTCCATGTCATGCTATTGTAGCTATTCATCTTGATGTAGGATAAAGGTGAAATTGGATACATACTTATCAGGATGAGCATATATCACTGTATATTGTTGAGGTACATGTTAATGAACTCAATCAAACTGGGGCAAAGAATTGCTCTTATGAGAAGAAGACATCTTATGTTAGAAAATAAAACATAGTGTGCTTTTAGAAATTGTAGTTATTTTAAAGTATGACATGAATCTAAGATTTATATCAATAATTTCAAATAACTTTTCACTAGTCCTAGATAGTGCATGTAACAACTAAAAGATCCTTGGCAATAGCACCAATGATGAGTGGTGAGGTACCCCTATGCCCAACCATATGAATCACAAGCGTTCACACACAATCTTGTCAAACTCCACAAATCTTAAGTTCTTAAGTACACTAATTTCAAGGAAGTGAAATCTAATTGGAATGATCATTATCTTCTCAATTTTGCTTGTGAGGTACACCTACATGGTTAAGTGCAATTGAGGTATATGATTTTTATCATTTTGTATTTTATAAGTTTAATCACCTAGAATAATAATGAAAGGTAGAGGAATTTTATATCTAATTAATCTACTGCTAAGCTAGCCTAACATAAGTACCTATTTCCACTCTTTAGACACATCCTAAATGCATATAGCACTACTGGGTTACCAAATGTTAAGCATTTCTAAGTTACCAAGCACTACACATATGCTGAAAGTGGTTGTGCTTATGTTCATTAATAACTAGAAATTAATTACTTAATTAAAGTGCATTAAAGTAAAGTGTATGGATAATAAATGCATTAAATAAAACATTAATCTATTCTAAGTGCTGTAAGGATCATCAAAAGGGCTCATTTTTATTCCTGTCACACTACTATGCTTAGGTACATCAGTGCTCGAATAAAGGTCCATACACACTTAGACTCCTACTATGGGCACTCAAAAAATATTCTAACTCTAGAGAAAACAAGCTGCAAGAGCTTCACTATGCTATGATAAAAACTATGAAAAACTATATCCAAATTGTTAGCCCAAGTGCTATATTTATAGGCCAACATATACAACATGATATCAAATATTTGACATCATGACTTGGGCGTCGATATCGGATATTTGATATCGAAGCATGTCAAAATACAATTCATCATACCCCCACGACTGAATGAAAACTCATCCTTGAGTGAAGAAGAGGAGGAATAGGTTCTTTAAAAAATATTAGGTAGGAATGGTTTTATTGACTAACATACAAATTGACTCAAATAGAACAAATAGACTCTAAGTGCCTATGTGTATGGAGTTACAATCTCTTACAAAAGTGGGTGTTCATGACAATAGAATTGAACACTTTGGACAAACTAACATCCAACTCCTCGTGGTAGCTAAAGAGCAAGGAAGAAAATCCAATGGTCATGAACACTCCTCATCATAAGATGCTACTATTTATCCTTTGGTGAAGATAGTCCTACTTCCCACTACAATCATAACAGAATCGTGAATTAGTATGCAATGTATAACATATAGCTTTGAAGTACCTTGTCTTGTTGGCAGTTACACTTGGCTAGGTTGTGATTATGATGGATATATTTAGTTGATAGTATTAGTGGGAAAGTTGATAAATAGGATTAAATGGATAAGTGGAACATTAACAATTTGGAAAATCCCAAATGTGATGAAATTCTTGAATAGGGTTTAAGAATTCACAATAGTAACAATAAAAGGTTTCACTAAAAAATAATGCGAAGATGTGCACAATTGGATGTCATTGATAAGGCACACAAAAGGATTTGATTGTAAGGATGTCTAAGGGTAAAAAACTTAACTAACCCAACCAAAAGATATGCAAGTGAATCCTCCCCAAAGCAAGCACAAGTCATTTATTACCCTTGCATAACTTCAAACCAAGGAGTCCATGGGCCTTGTGGGTGATTAACGATTATAGAATGTTAAGTATAAAAACCCAGAAGAAAATACCTAAGGATTTTGACACATCAAACTAAGACATTGAACCAAAACATGAAATCAGCAATGAGGTGAGATATGGAAAGCATAGATGGATGAGAGACAGTGGAATGGAGTTTCTAATTAAGGTCACATGAAGTCCCTCGTGAATTTTGTGGTTAAATGACTTGATAAAATTCATCATTAGTCTAGACCAAAACCAACCATGTTCAATGACATTGCATCACCATTCCAAGAGCCCACAGAACAACCATCATTCCTTAATAGAGAAGAAAAGAGAAGTAAGAAGTGAGGAAGGGCCTTAGTTAGAGGGGACCTTTAGGTATGGGTAACATGTCTTTTTAGTCCCATAACTAATGCTTATAGCCCATTTATTTTATTTAAGGGATGTTCTTTCAATTCCCATCATTTTTTTATATTTTATGATGAGAACCACACCATGTAAAGACCTATTCAACTTTCTATTACTGGTCAACATGGAATGATAAGAAATCCATGAAAACACACATGCATCCAAGCAAGTAGAAAGGCACAAAGAATACTAAATCCCTTTGAAGTCATAATGTATTCAAACTTTTAAATCCTTTCCAATTCTAGAAACTACCAATGTCACAAATTCATTATATTTTTATTAATGGAAAAGGGATTGCACATTTCTAGAACAAGGATAACCATAGAGTTTGTGGATGGGTGGATGTTGTGGATTCACTGCCTGTTGCATGAAAAAGAAATCATGTCGTAGTCATCCATAACAAAATTCAAAGCTGGAATCCAAACACCAATAATCAAATAACTAAATAGTACATACCACCATTAAGTAATGAATTACCACTATGCCTAGCACTTATTAACAAAAAGTTGGAAAATCACACCAAAATAAAAGAAAGTGTAAAATATTCAAGAAATAGCAAATGTACTAACAATGGTATAAAACAAAAAATTAGAAAAGATTAATAACATGAAAACAAAAAGGTGTAAAATAAAGAATGTGCAAAACAAAAAGTTGTAAAAATAATAAGGTGTAAAACAAAAATGTGTAAAACAAAAAGAGAAAAAATTAAGTAGTTGCTTATATAGTTAGCATAGATGGTCATCTCCCCCATGACTAAGTTTGAAGGGAGAGATGTGACATGTTGAATGTGGTTATTCATCCATGGAGACATTGTTATTCTTGCTTGTGTTGGCTTGTGGAAAGGTTTTGTTTGTTTTATGTTAACCAACAACCTATTTTTTGGGTCCTCAGTAGGTTACATGCATTTTTTCTACTTGTAGTATTAGCTATCAACCACTAGGTGCCCTCTTGTTCTATGGCTACTACATATAGGCACTTGTGAATGTTAGGTTTTTTTGCACACTAACTACATGCAAAAATGGATATGCTTTTGATGGACCATGATTTTTGCACATAGTTGCACTCAATATCATTGTAAATGGTACATGGAACTTTCTTTTTCTTAATCAAACCAAGTTCATTCTCCCTAGAAATCTCCAAGGAGAGGTCATAGATGTCAATTCTTACATCAACAATGTTGAGCCAAGCTCTTTCCATAATTATGGGGAAGTCCTTGTTGCAATTGTTAACCTCAATTACTAGGAAGTTAGTAGAATAAGACCACCCATAGATAGTAGTCACAATATTCTCCACCAGTCCTAAAGGAACAATGAAAAATTGGTTTACTAACTCTAGATGAATGTCACTTTTCTTGAGAGGTGCCAGGTTCTAAGCTTTGTACATTTCATACGAAATTAGATTCATGCCTAAACCTAAATCAAGAAGAGATTTACATGGGTCATTTTTAGAAATCTGTAGGTAAATGAGAGGACTTCTAGGATCAGATAGTTTCCTAGGAAGACTACTAGCCTTGATCCAATCAAATATGGCATGATTTATTGTGACTGTGTGAGCTTGAGGAGACATTTGGTTTGAAGAGACCTCAACTAATTTTAATGCAAAGGATGAAGGAGAGACAAGATATTTGGCTGCATCTATCTATGAGGGATTTTTAGGACTTTTGGTGCAAAAGAATGGCCTCTTTTGGTATTGGTGTTTCGAGCCACTTAGTTGGGGAGCTAGCTTTATGTTGTTAGCCCTTGTAGCAGTTCATTGCTACAACTGAGTAATAATTTCATCCTACATGGATGGAATAGGAGGTAATGAAGCTAAGGGTGTAGGGGCATTGGTAGAAGGGTGAGGAGGAGGATAAGGATAAAAGGTGGTATCCCTCCTTGCAGGTGGAGAATGAGTTTGATAAGCATCAGGAGGGTAGTAGTGATGTTAGAAAGTAGAAACATGACTAGAAGAGTCATGTGAAGACAAGGGTTGCTAAACATAATACCCATATGGATCAGGTTGCTTGTAAGGGTATTGCTGCCTTGGTGGTGGTAGTGCCCATGACTGTGGTTGCTACCACTACTAATACTACTCATATGATTGTAGTGGAGTTCCAATTGGATAATACTATTGTTTCTAGTGGAACTACCTAGAATATCTTTGAGGATAATGAAATCTTTGGGTGTTTGCCTTTGTGCTAGTTGTGGATTCAAGGCATACATCCCAAATTCCTATAAGTGTGAAAAAATAGGAAAACATCCCTTAGGAGTTTGTAATGGTAGATGTCACATTCACCATCATCATTTGATTTGCTTGCCACAAATTTCTCTATTGCAAAAATCTTGCCCTTACCTCTTTGATAGGCATGTTCAACTTCCTTTTGCCTCCTGTGCTCACAATCACTACCTTATTCTTTGGACTCTTCAATAATTTTTAGGACAACTTGAAATCTGCTATCCATGGAATCTCATAATTGATCAACCTTGTTCATAATTTTAAATGGAAATTTTTTAAGTGACAAGGTTTTCCTATTCACCACCTCATCAAGTGTTGATTCTTTCTCACTATCACATAATCAAACCTCCCTCTTTTAAATGGAAGGATCACAATTGTACTCTTGTACACTTTCTCATTTTATTAATTCATCTTCCTCTTTAGCTACTTGCTCAATCAATCTTTGAATTTAATGGATGCTGAACTCTAATAGTCACCCTTGAGCATAGATGCCAAGGGTTCTCCTTTTTTCAAATCAAAACTTGTTTACAATGTGACTAAGTTAGTCTAATTGAAAATATCCATGGCTAAGACATCTATGCATTAAGGAATAGTATCGACCTATGGTGACATTCAATGGTTCATGTATTCCTTGTTTCCATCCTTGGATCTACCTTCTTAAGTTGGACACTCTAGAGTACGTTTGATATTTATCATTAAACAATTCAAGCATGGTACTCCATCATTTGATAGATTCTGGTTCTAAGGACCAATACCAGTTTTCAGCTTCTTTCATGAGTGTCTATGGGAACAACTTAAGCTTTTGACATTCATTTTCTGTGTTTTGCAAGCCACATGCATCTTGAAAATCTTGGAGATGGTTCTATAGATCTAAGTTATATCCTCCTTCAAACCTAGGGATATTATTCATGTCTAGTCTTTTGATCCGACTATCCTTAATGTGCCTTGTAGGGATTCTCACTGCATCTACAATATTTAGCATACTTTGGGTAGCAAGCAAAGGCTCATCAAGGCCATGATTTTGATGCCTAAAATGCCCTCTACTACCCCTTCATTCATGGCAATGCATCTCTCTTGAATGCCCATGCCCCCTGGTCTTGACTTGCACAATGGTCCCTTTGATCATTTTGGTTCCATTGATCACTTCCATCATGGTTACACCCCTTGTAGTTGTAGTCAGAGCTAGAAGATGATGATGATGATAATGAAGGTGAAGAGGAAGAAGGACTAGCACCATCATGGTTCCTACTACCCCCTCTTTGATGATCATAACCATGATCACAATCTTGTTTCTTGTCTGCATCCCTTCCCAGACTTGCCTCTTTGGATCCTTCTTTATCATTGGATCCATTCTTACCAAAACCAAGATTATGAATTGTGGACTGCAAGTTCTAATTTTGACCTCCTTCACTGAAGTCAAAGAGAGGAATTTCACTGAATAAAAAATCTCTAGATAATGATTCTCCACCATCTTTTTAGTATAGCAGGAATGGGAAATCATTAAATCCCTTCCCCTTTACAGATTCATAGCATTATTCTAACTAGTAATCCCTAAGATGCTATGCCTCAATGGGATGATAATCCCCTGCATTAGTATCTTGCACAACATACTGAGCATGAGGTTCTTAGAGACCCCATCGTATAAGAATTTGTTGGAGCATTGTAAGAATAGATCAATTGACAACAACACGATGTTGTCCTCCATGTCACGCCACTGCAACTATTCATTTTGATTTAGAATGAAGGTGAAATTGGATACATACTCATCAAAATGAGCATATATCACTCTATATTATTGAGGTACCTACTTATGAACTCCATTAGACTTGGGTGGAGAATCACTCTTATAAGAAGAAGACATCTTATGTTAGAAAATAAAACGTAGTGTGCTTTTAGAAATTATTGTAGTTATTTTAAAGTATGATATGAATCTAGGGTTTGTACCAATGATTTTGAATAATTTTTTACTAGTCCTAGATAGTGCATGTAACAAATAAAAGGTCCTTAGCAATGACACCAATGATCAACAATGAGATACCCCTACACCCAACCATACAAATCACAAGCATTCATGCGAAATCCAATTGAACTTCAAAAATCTTAAGTTCTTAAGTACACTAATTTCAAGGTAGTGAAATCTAATTGGAATGATCATTGTCTTCTTAGTTTTGCTCATGAGGTACAAGTATATGATTTAGTGCAACTAAGGTATATGATTTTTATCATTTTGTATTTTATAAGTTTAATCACATAGAATAATAATGAAAGGCAAAGGAATTTTATATCTAATTAATCTATTGTTAAGCTAGCCTAACACAAGTACTCGTTCCAACCAAACACATTCTGAATGCATATAGCACTATTGGATTACCAAACATTAAGCATTTTTGGGTTACCAAGTGCTACATGTACGCTTAGAGTGGTCGTGCTTATGTTCATTAACAACTAAAAATAAATTGCTTAATTAAAGTGCATTAAAGTAAAGTACATGGATAATAAATGCATTAAATGAAACATTAATCTATTCTTAGTGTTGCAATGATTATCAAAAGGGGTCATCTTTATTCCTGTCACACTACTATGCTCAGGTACATTAGTGCTCGAATAAAGGTTTGTACACACTTAGACTCTTTTTACAAGCACTCAAAAAATATTCTACCTCTAGAGAAAACAAACTGTAAGAGCTTCACTATGCTATAACAAAAAATATTAAAAACTATATCCAAATTTTGAGCCCAAGCACTATATTTATAGGTTGACATATACCCTATAATATCATATATTCAACATTGCAACTTGGGCTTCAATATCGAGTATTTGATATTAGAGAAGGTCAAAATATGATTCATAAGCCTCAGTTACACTTAACCATACACTTACACTTCATAAGTAAAATTGAGAAGACAATAATCATGTAGATTAAATTCAGTTCCTAGACCCAGTGTACTTAGAGAGCTAAAGCCCATAGAATTCAACTAGATTGCTTAGTGAATGCTAGTGATTCATATGGTTGGGCATGAGGACTACTTGCTTCTCATAAAAAAGATTAGTGTTTTGTTTTTCAAAGATTTATTTTTTTGATTAAAAGTTGTTACCACATGTTTACAAAAAGGTTCTTTGAGTATAACAACATATTTCGATTTTTCTTTAATAGGAATTAAAAATTGTAAAAAATTTGATCTAAAGAATCCCCTAAACTAGGCTCTAAAATTCATTAATAAAAGCACATCATAAGTGGATGACATGTAAACTATTGAAATATCTATATAACATGTGAAATTAGGGTACTCTTTTAGTTGCACTTTCACTCCTTTCAATGACCCTACCATAGGTGTGTTAGAACCATTAAGTTGTATCACACTTCTTGCTCATGGTAGTACTTGTACTCCTAAAATTTTACACACTTCTAATGGCATGATGCTAATAGTTGCACCAGAGTCCATTAAGAAATTATGAAAATTCTTACCTAAAATAATTAAGGTTGTTAGAAAATTAGGTTGATATTTCTTATTTAACATGAAATTGCTTGAGTTTTGTATTGATAGAGCATTAGGACTTTCTAAAAAATGAACTTATTTTTCAGTTGTTGGAGATTTTTCTTTATTATTTTCATGTATATGAACTATCTTTTGGATCACATCTTTCATTTCATTAAAATATAAGAGATCATACATTGAAATATTAGCTTTAATTCTTTCAAATCTTCAACTAGATCATAAGTTTTGTGCTCATCTTTGACTTCATGTTGGGTAGAATTTTTTTAGGTATAAAAGATGGGTATGTTTGTTATTGAATATTTACTTGAGATGATCCCATTTGGTTATTTGTGTTATTTTGACTAGGGATTCTTTTGTTGGAAGGGGTATAAGTGTTATTCCTAGTTTGTTGTTGAGTAGTATTTATAATGTCACTAAGTCTATGGTAGTGAGTGTTATGTGGGTTTGGATCACTCACCATAATTTGTTCACATAAGGTAACTTCCTCATTTTCTCTTTTGTGAGATATGTTGAGGACCATAATTGGGGCTTTTCTATTTTGTTGATTTTAGGCAATGTCACTATATAACACTAAAATTGAGGACAAGTTTTCTCATAATGTTACCTAGTGTTATGAAGGGAGAATAATCATCATTGATTGATGTGCTTGGTTTTTTAGATTGTGTAGGAATCTTATTGTTATTTTGCTTTAGTTCAGCTACTCTATTTGAAAGTTTTTGAAGTGAAGCTAATAGTTGATTGATTTGGTTTTGTTGGTTCTCTATTTGATTAATAGATTCATTAGGATTAGATACTCCATTTGGGTTTATAATGGATTGGATTAAAGCTTTTGATTGATTGTCACTCAAACTAATATTTTGCGGTAAAAATGAAGAGGAGATTGAACTTTGAAAATAATTATTTGTAGGTTGAGCTATTTACAAGAGAGTAGGGATTTGAAGCATAATATTATTCAATGGGAAGGTTTGTGATGCAAAGGGACTAGATTGCATAGGATTTCTAATACTAATAATTCTAAATTGAGTTTGAAGGTTATTAATTAAGGTAATCCATACTAGTTCAACAACTTTAGCCATTTCTCCTTGTAGTTTTGTTATGTTGTGATTAGATTTGATGACATAGGAAAAGAATAGATCAATGATGGAGAAGCAAAAGTTGCAAATACCATCAGGTTGAGGACATATCTCATTTGGCAGATAAGCTAGTTGATGAAGAAATGTTAAATTATAGTCATGAACATTTTTCCCAAGTAGTTTTCTTAGACTCATATAGTTTCTTGAGGCTAAGGCAAGACTAGTAAACTTATCAAATTGAAGTAGATACTTATTTTTAAAGTCTACTCATGAATTAATAGAAGGATTAGGAAGCATTAAAAACCATTGTGTGGCTTTACTTCTAAGAGTAGTTATGAAGACTCTACATGTTATGTCATTTTTAGTAATATTGTAGATGCCCAGTAAGGTTTCAAAGCATTCTACATGTTGTTGTGCATCACTGGTGGAAGATGTAGGATCAAAGAACAAATTAACGTATTGTAAAAGTTTAGAGATATTATGATACTTCATAAAATTAAAGGGATTGTTAACTAGGGGAGCTGCATATGGATTGGTTGCCATCTCAGTTCGAATTATTCTTAGGATATAGTTTAGAAAATGTGAAGCTCATTGTCTTCTAAGAGTGAAATGATGGGTAGTAGGTTGGCTAAGATTAGGAACAAGTGATCTTCTAGGCAATGTTCTACAAGAAGCATCTTTTCTCAAAAAATGAAAAGACTAGGAAATGTAAATACTAAAAAACTATAAAATTAAAGTAAATAAGAATGTAGCTATATTTTGAAACCTGAAACTATAATATATCTAAAAGATAAAATATTAAATGCAAAATTTTAGCAAAGTATACTTAAAACAAAAATATGTTATTAAAATAGACTACCCTACCAAAGTTAGAACTAAGGTATGGACCACTAAATTAAACAAGAAAACAAAAATAGGAAAAAAGAAATAGGTCCTCCTCCTAGTGCCAAAAGAGGGTGTTGATGCACAAACTTGGACTACATAGCAACACCTTCAAAAAACTCATTTTAGGAAATGAAAGCCTAAGGCATCTCCCATATGGGTATAGAAACCTAACAATAGTCTTAGCTGGTTATGAGTAATATGGTGTTTAAAATCTTAAATCAAAGATTAAGTCTTAAATGCAAACATTTTTTGTAAGTTTATTCTTTTGAAGAAAATATAAGGTGCAATGCTAAAATATTAAGGATGGAGTAGTCAACATAAAGCTTTCCAAATGAGAAAATCATAGATTCAATTTAACCTCAAAATATTGTTGAGATTTTTTTTAAAAAAAATAACTAATATGAGAGAAAACATTTAACTGTAAATGAATAACAAAGCATTTTAATTAAAATAAATGGACTGAACTCATAGAGATTACAGAGCACTAAATAAATAAAGCTTAGGTCATGATCACAATCAAGACTAAAATTAGATTTAGGTAGTTGCTTACAATCTAGAAACTTACAAATTACAAGACTGAAAGTCTCATAGGATAACAGAATAAATTGCAAACCACAATTGGGTGAAATATAAAATTCACATTGTTTTTAAAATTGAAAAAAAATTTAGCTCTACAATGAGTTTCTAATTTCTTCCACTAACTAAACAGCTTGCTACACCAACTTGCTTGCCCACACCTCTAAGAGGCACACCTCCTCCAACAAGTCTAAGCAATTAATTTTCTGATTTGCTAGGAGTTGTTGGTAAAATCCCTAGTTGAGGTAGAGCTCCACCTTAATCTTCTCCTCCTCTGTTTCCAAGAACTAGAGCTTGTCCAATAACAAATCTGAAGCAAACGGGCTTCTACCTCCCTCAATCTCTAAGTGTGGTGGAGATTTTCCCATGGAGATTATGAACACCATGATAAAAATGTCACAATGCAATGATATCTGGTAAAAATCAATGGCCTCATGTAAGCATGGGAATGTTGATATCAATAGTAACATTTTGAATGAATCAACCAAATTTTTATAATTGGTTCATTCCACTTATGTTTAATGTACTTAAATGAAGCATTGTGTCAGAAAATGTGAGATTCATTTTCAATGTTATTTGTATTGTACAATCAACATATTTGCTCACCAAGAATTGAGTCACCTATCTATTTCAACTTTGAGATGATAACATCTCATCCATACTCTATTAATTATGTAGATCATGAGAAATAGCAATAGTTAAATAGTTTGTTTTTGAATTAAGGCCTAATCTAATACTATTGAAGTAGATTTTTTTTTTTACATTTTCCCCAAGTTTTTTAAAATACTATTTCTTTCACCATTTTGGAAACCATTTAAAATCAAAATAAATAATTTCTCTTGAATATTTCTTTACTTTCCTAGAGAATTTATTCAATGGAATTCAAAGAGAATATGATTGTAGACTATAGATGGATAAATAACTGTAATTTCTATGGCCATCATTTTTATTCCAAGAAGAATATTACCATATTATGTTTGTCTCTTTTTACTTGGAATTCATTCAACAAGAAAAGCTTTTGAATTTCTTTTATCTATTTTTAATATTTATTTACAAGACCAAGACCTCATACAAATAACCATAAAGAATAGTTGGTTAAATAATATCATGATAGAATTTCTTTTGAACATTGTAAGCTATAATAAATTTCTTCTTATATTTGTTATAGATAAAAAAGGCTTTGATACCATGTTTTGGGCTTTTAATGTTTTTTTTTTTTTTGTGGAGAGAGGAGGAAGGAGGAATTATTACAACAGGAACTAGATGACTATATGTAATCCTAGGACATAGAACTAATACAACACTTTAACAATAAGGTGTTAGCCTCATGGTAAGACTCTTGATTTAAAAGCTTCAAGTCATAGGTTTAATTTTGGTGGGTAATGCCAAGTTACAAAGTTCTACTTGGACTACATCCTGCTTAGGAAATTGTGTGTATCTTATTTTCTTTAGCCCATCTTCCAAGCATAAATTATAGAAAAGTACCTACAAACTTGGCAAAAATATTATTCATTACAATTAAACTTTAATTATTTAGATATTTTTTGTCCTACTTTTATAAAAAGCATATCTACCTTCTTAATGCATCACTCCTTTTCTAGCATCACTTACAAAACTAAATTTAACATCTTCTAGATTACATTCCATACCATTGGCCCTCCTTGTTTAAGCATCTCTCTATCCAAGTTATTTACATCAATAGCTTTTTCTATTGTAAGATTTTTTAACCATGTATTGTATTATTAAAATAAATAAATATTGTATTATTACTATAAGCAAACTCTTCCATTTTGTCATCATTGTGAAATAGAACTTGATAAAAAAATTTAATATCTTTGAGAGAGAAAGCATTACTCATTTTTCTTTTGCTTTAAATTAAATGCAAAAAATATATGGGATTTTCTTTATCATTTGTAACAAACTAATGTGTTTTTTTTTTTGATAAATTATTTCTTCTTAGCATGAATCAAATTTTTACAACTTGATAGTCTTTATTGACTTCTTAGTATTTAATAAAATTCTAGTTATCCTACACTCTTCATAAAACCATTATTGATTATTAACATTTTGTTTTTTGGAAAAGTGAGGGCTACAATAAGTAGAGTTTTCATAAGACTCATACTTGGATTCTAAATCTTTTGAATTTTATTTGGAAATCTTTCTTCATTTTTGTAGTTATATTTTAAAATAAAAGAACATTATTGCTATAATATCTAATATGTTGTCCATCAACATTATTTTAGCCTTATCTTAACAAAATAAAATGCAATTATTTCTTTACTTATCTAAAGCATTTGATGCTACTAACATTGTGGGAGCTAGGAAGGAAAAAAATGAAAACAAGTAGTGTTGCAATTCTACAACATTGAAGCTATCTAATTTTTTATATTGATTGATGTCATTTAAAACCAATATATTTACTCCTTGTTCCCAATCTAATAAATGCTTTTCATGGTATTGGACTTTGAATCTTCCAAACATTGATTCCATTTTACACTTTTCTCATATTCTAACAAATATTAGGGATTCTAGTGGTTAATAGGGATCTAATCAATACTAATTTTAGCATTAAAGTCATCAAAAAGATAAATTTTTCCTCTCTAACCAAATCTAATGATATTATGGCAAGGAATAGAAAGGGAAAATCTCATCATCATTGCTCATTTATTTACTACAAATAAAGATGAATGTTCCAATCATTATCCTTTCATTTCAAACTCTAATTATGCATTAGGGAATAACCTCAAAATAATACTAGTTTAAGAGGACAAATAGACCATGCAGTTTTAAACTACTTTCCTAAGGTTACATAATATGAGAGATGTGTTCAACATCAATAGCAACATTTTTAAAAGAAAAATATCCCATCACTAACAAGGAAGCTTGCAGTGGTGGAACTCCTTTGAAAAATTAAATAAAATGAAAGAAGGGTTAGACTACTTCAAATGTAAAACTTAATAAATATAACTATTGAAATAAAAAAGGTATTAATTTTTACATTATTGTTCATAAAATTTTAGGATGTTAGCCATTTATAGTGAGTGTAGAGATAATGATTACAAATACAATGTTCAACATGTTATTTACAAAGACTATCATTCACACCAAAACTTCACCATAGTTAGTGTCAAGTTGGTAGCTAGCTGTAAAACCTTGCCAAATCTTATAGATGAGCTATTTTTTAGATTTTGTAAATGCTAGGGCATTTCCTAGATGTGATGCGCAACAATCACAAGGTCGATTGCTATGGAAAATGAGCAAGGGCTTGCTAGGGCATCCTCTAGATTATAGGCAACATATAAACAAAGATCTAGCTCTTTATAGAAACAAATAGTAAAAAAGAACCAGTAAAACAGAATTCATGGAGGTGGTCCCATTTTATTGAGAGAAGGGTAAGATAATGATGAAAAAGAATCATTCCCACGGGCAAAATTAAGTTTCAAACTAAAACAAAGTGAATATTTTGCCTATATGCAAAAGTATTGATTTATGCATTGTCGTTCATAAAAGTTTAAAATGGTGTCAACTTAACGCCGGTGCAAGATGATCATTACGGTGTTCAACATGTTATTTGGAAAGAGAATCATTTGCAACAAGAGGATAAGATTTCAAACCAAAACAAAGACGGTGTTTTTGTCCGTATGCAAAATTGGACGCTATGCCACGTTTTAGGATCCCATCCACCAAGAAGTGCTTTGGCAAACACGTTTTATGATTCTATCCACTAACAAGTGCTCTAGCAAGAGAGTTGGAGGTTTAGAGTCCATACTCGACACGGAGGACAAATAATGAGAATGTGAAAAAGTGATGCCGATGTACTCGTGGCCCAACAGATTTGATGGGTATAAGTTTTTAGTTTTTAAATTTTAATTTTTTTTATTTTAGATAGTTTCTATCTAAACTTGAAATATGCTTCCAAGTTAGCAAGGGGTATTGGTACCTCAAGGTGCGTGAGTTATAACTACATGAACTATAACTAGTAATGAGCAAGTTATGGATTTAGATTTACTATGACAACCAGCTTATCAAGCTTCAATTATAATTTTCACTTAGGTTTTCATAGCAACCAGCTTACCTTCTCTTAAAAATGGTTAGTATACCATAACATCCTTCTTTCGTAACCTTCTTTATATTGTTCCTCCTTGCTTATGTTTG
>MNCI01003413.1:195661-228850 GCA_015680685.1 Gnetum montanum | reverse complement strand
AAAAAGAGAATTTTATTAATAGAAAACAAAATTTAGTACATAAGCTGCTTCAAGACATATAGATTGAGGAAAGGAGGAAGAGAAGCCGTGTTGACTGAGACTATTATATAGGAAACATGTTAAACTTAGCATTCCACAGGGTGTGAAAATGCATTCCAGAGATCAACCATTCGCTGAAATGTGTGTATCTTTTCCAGGATGTGGATTGTCAAATGAGAACAAAGGTGGAAGAAAGAGGAAAAAGGCCAAATGGTGTAGAAAACTGTGGCTTAATTAGTAGACTTTCTTCTGAAGCGAGGCTTGATGATGGTGATTATTGTTCCTCCTTGCTTATGGAGCTATTAAGGTATGTTATAACAACCTTCCTTATTTAGTTTCAATCATCTATTCCTAAGGTTGTCTACCTAGGAAGAAAAAGATTTAAGTAAATTTTCATAAATAGTTTAAAAGATTAAGTTAAATCCTATGTTCTAAATAACATTAAGATAATCTTAATTTATTTTAACATTTACATTAGCTTTGAATTTTGGTGACTAAACAAAGTTGTGTAGGTATAGCATAACAACATAACAATCCCCAGATTTATTTTACTTGATATGTGATGAGACGCGACTTGCATGTGCCACGATATTGTGGCTGCCGCGATATCGCATCCCATGCGATATCGCATACGCAATATCGCGTCTTCCCTTGTGATATCGCGTACGCAATATCACGGTCCGCCGCCATATCTATAAATAAGAGGCGGCACTCCCTTCATTTCCCAATCCTGGCTAGAAGTAGCGAAGCTGTGGCAGATTGATCACTCTAGAGTTAGAATTTTTCCCATGTGCCCGCAGCAGGAGTCCTAGAGTGAACGGCTCTTTATTCGAGCAGCTTGTAACCTGAACCCAAGTTGTGTACGGCAATAAAGACGAACTTGATTGGACAAACCTTGCAGCACGTGGCTTTATTTCATTGTTGTTTATTTACTGCTTTCCTAGTGCGCACAAGTACGACTTGATTACGAGCGTCTACGAACGTGTACGGCTAGTCAAGGAATCGGCTGCTTATCACACTTAAGCTAAATAGGTGCCTCAGTACGACCACTTCAAGCACTTGCGTTACGTGTGGCAATCCCAGTAACGATTAGCGTTTGGTAAGCCACAGTTGCATAGTTCAGGGTGTGTCCGGTAAGTGGGAACGGATGCTGATGCTAGTTAATTTAGACTAGGACATTAGTTAGAGTTAGTTTAGTTTTCTCAACCCTTTCTCTCATAGCTTAGAAGATAAACTGTGAAAATACCAAAAAAAATCATATACCTCAAACTTGCTTAACCATACACCGTGACACCTACAAGTGTTTCTCGTGGCGTTAAGGCATTTAGTCTTTGGAGTTCGACCAGCTCGTGCGTGCACGCTCGTATTCGTATGGTTGAGTGTAGGGGTACCTCGCCACTCATCAATATGCTTTAGGAAATTCTTGCAACACAAAATAAAACATGAATGTAATGAGTAAGGACTTTATGGATCAACCCATAAGGCTCAGCCTACCACCCACCTCTTCTACCAGGCTATTGATTTTTCTACCAATTTTGCTTTTCCTACCACCTTCTCTTGTAAATATTTTCAATAAATCTTTTTAAATTTGGAAATGACTTGACTTTGTTATACTAGGGATTGCCAAAATTATGAGAGAAATCCAATGCATGATCTTGGACATAAACATAATTGCATCCATTATTCCACTTTGTCCATTAATAGATAAATCATTAAAACATTCATGGAGTGTAATAATTCTTTATTTTCATTAAATATGTAAGCTATTTATACTTGATGATAATAAAAACATAGTTTATATATAATCTATGTGAATATATATAATAATAGTAAGTTGGGAAGATGGCATCAAAGCTAAAATTTGGTTCTTGGAAAAAATTATTAAAGAACACAAATCTTCATATTTTGTAGGCCGGGGACTACTATTGGACTCTTCATCTAGACAATTACATTAATGGGTGAACATCAAGACTAGCAAGATAATGTAAGAAATGAGGTGATATATGTTTGTGAAAAGGAGGGTTACCCACAAATAGAAAGCATAAGTTGTTTGAACATTATAATTTTCCATTTTTGACTCCACATTTTCATTATGTTTTAACAATTTTTAAAATTAAGTTTACCATAGTTAATGTTAGAATTGACTAATTTTGATGATTTTCTATTATATTCCTCTCACTTGAGAAAGCTAAAAAATAACACAATTTATTGGTAAATGTTTTATATAGGAATGATTTTGAATAAAGTTCAGAGCCTACATTTAGTGGCTCTTTTGATTGCAATAGATGCATGCAAGTTAACAACACTTGAAAATGTTTTCCTTTATGTAGGAACACAACCATTGGTTTTCATTTTAGACCTACATCATGACTTAGAATTATGAGGAAAATATACAAATGCCATTAATCATGTAAAATTCATCCATGGAATTACAAATTAAGTGAAGCATGCAACAACCTTTTCGTCATTTAGATTTGATCTAAGGATATGCATAGGACTAAACTTTATCTAGCATAGGACAAAATAATTCTTTCCATGAATATGTGATCTTTTCTTCATCTTATGTTTATGCACAAAGAATATTTTTACTTTGAAACCTTAATAAACACATAAAATATCTCATTTTTAATAATAATTTACATTAATTAATTTTGCATTATATTAGAGATAAATGTAATTATCATCTTGAAAACACTTATTATTCTATCAATTTTTTATATAGAATTTAGTATATTTATAGAATGAGTATAGTTTATTTTGAAAAGTATACAGGTCTTAATTATCTTTAGAATAATTTATTCTTGAAATATTATTCACTTAAATATTTAAATTATGGAAATGATTAAAAATCCTAATAACATATTTATGTAAGTACAAAAATCATCATAACATTATAAATAAAGGAAAAATAATAGTAATATTATTAAGTATTATTATATTAGTTTTTATTATAGTAAAAGTTTGTATTGTTAATTTCCTATATTTTTTTTAATTATTTAATTATAAATATCATTAAAATCAAGAAGTTGTAGTTATAGTTTAAGTTATTAATATTTGAATTTTAATTTCATTATATTTTATCTTAAGTTTAAGTAAAAGTAAAATGAATGATCACATATAGTTTTAATTTATACTTTATAGTTTGGATTGTAGGGTGGCCCACAATATGAGACCAAAAGTCAAAGCTTGCATGATTATCGAGATTCTACAATCAATTATTATAAGATAAAAGATTATCATGGCTTTGATCCAATATTTTTGTATCTAAGTTACATTATTTGTATAGAGATGCATTTGATGAGGATTTTGGATATTTAGAATTAATTCTATGTTGCATTGCTTTTAGCAAACCCCAAATTTATTATTATGAACTATGACCAAAATATATGTGATAAGGCCAAATGGTATTGGACCTTATCTAGGTCTCTATTTTTATACTTTGAAAATTTTTTAAACCTATTCTTATATATTAGAAAGGGGAGCTTTTCTTAGGGAATCTTATTTTAGGGATTTTCAAGGTAATCCTACCATAGTTCTAAGCATAATGTCATTGTAGTTTCTTTCCTCTCTCATGAAGCTATTATTTGAAATACTTTTGTACAAAGAACATGCTAAACTTGAGGCAAGAGTAAGACCATTGGAGTCCACATGGGTTGCCTTCATTTCTGTATTGGAAGATAATCTTTTACTTTTTCATAGATTAGATAAAAAAATGTTAGACATTCTTTTATTTAATATTCTATTATTTTCTTTAATGAAAGTGGTGTTCTATTTCATTATTTGTTTCTTATGATTAGAAGAAAAAGCAATTGTTATAGAACTATATCCATGGGTGATAGACATGGGTATGAATGTAACTAACCTTGATACTTTCTTTAGAATTATGACTTTTTCATCTTAACGTGTTTTAATTTTCTCAAGAATTAGCTTCATGAATACAACTCATGGGTTAGTCATAGACGAAGTAACATACCTACACCAAAAAAAATCTAGCCATGGAATTTTGGTTGGCTCATCAAACCTCTATAGGAAGTACAAGTGATCCTAAGAAGGTTCTAAGAATGGATACTATAATTGTGTTTTGTCTTATATTACTACTATCATATCATAGTGTTCTTACCTTTCTCTTGAATGTTGCTAATGTTATTAATGGATGTTAGGATTTTTTTTAAAGGATGCTAACCCCTTGATGAAGCATCATTTGTCCAATGTATTAGTTGGCTGCAATATTGTAGATGCTATGTCACATTTATGTTGATGCAGCCCCATCAACACATCTTAGTTGGCTGCTACATCACATCTACTCTATCATAGCTACATCAATGTATATATACATCGACATAGCCTCATTAATGCATCCCTGTCAACACAACCTAAGACATGTCAATACATATGTGTTGATGCAATCTCCATATTTGCCCATAAATATGCAAGCATTCACTAGGTATTTAGCACTATTTGATTAGTAGTGTAACCAAACCCTTGCAATTGTCTTTTGTAATCTTAGCAAATAGTCAATCAGTGCTTGCAATGTGGATTTGAGTCAATTGGACGATGCCTTATTCAAGTGGCATTATACCTTGATACATTTCATGAATGGTAGTGAAATCAAGATTGATTCATATTCATTATAGTAATTTGACTTAGAATAGATTTTCTTTCAATTCAATTCACTTTCCATATATTTAGTTAATATTTACATTTTCATGCACATTAATCAATTTGTGGAATAAGTGCAATCAGTTTTAAGTGTAAATATGCATTTTCTTAGTAATTTGAGTAGTGTTATTGTTTAGTTCACTTAATAGCATAATACATGGTAATCTTAGCAATGAATACATGAGTTTAGGACATGTACAACAAGCTAGAAATAGACATACATCACCCTTAAACTAGCTTGTGATGTATCTACTTATTATTAATTAGATTAAATAAATAATGTCTATGATATTATTTAGTTTAGTTTAAGGCCCTAACAACATTATAATCATATGCCTCACTTTAGAATAGACCATAAATGATAAAAGCTACCACTAGTCCAAGTGAGAAGATAGTGACTTGTGATCAACACTTAATGATCTAGATACTACATTAGTCCCATCCATGGAATTCAACCAAATTGTGTGTGAATGCTTGTGATCTGTATGGTTGGATATAGGGAACCATTGTCACCCACCATTGGCATCATTTCTAGGAGTGATGTTACTGATCTAGATTAGCTATATTATAAATGATCACTATAAAAGCATTAACAATTCATCTTTTAGGAAAACATTAATATTTTAAGTTACACACATATTTTAAGTGAAAAGATGTCTTCTTGACATAGGGCCAATAGTGCATCACATGATAAGAACATTGATAAGAGTAATGATAGGATTTATATTGAAGAGAATTGGAGTAAACCACTACAAGCAAGCTTCTCATATGCTCATTTCAACACTTACTATATTCAAAGACTAGGTTCAACTGTTGCAGATAATCCTAGAGGGGATGGAACAAGTTCTAGAATACAGAGGATGATGAAGTATTCAGTCGATACGTCAACAGAGCCCTGTCAACGCAACCGCGTTGACGTGGCCCCATCGACACATCTATCCATGCATTAATGCAACCTCGTTTATGTAGAGTCTATTTCTAGCTATAAATAAGTGCCTACCTGCCACACTTAGGCGTCTTTTTGAGTGGTTATAGCAAAAATCTTGCAATTTATTCTTGTAAGAGTTAGAATATTTTCCAAGTGCTCGCAGCAGGTGTGAGAAAGTGTACGGCTCTTTATTCAAGCGCTAATGTACCTAAGCCCATTGGCGTGATCAGAAATAAAGACGAGCTTTTTAAGCATTCCTTGTAGCATTTGGATTTAATTATTTAAGCATTTAAATAGTTTAATATTCAAATGCTTTAATAATTTCTTAATTCTTCATTGTTATCACTTTACCATCATTGCTCTTTTATATTTTTTAAGACCCATACGTACGATTGTCTCGAACATAACCTAACACTTGGCAACCCAGTGATGCTTAATGTTTGGTAACCTGGTAGTAGTTAGGGGATGCTCAGGATGTGCACGGAAGATGGGATCAGTTGCTTATTCTAGGGAGAGTTAAGAGATAGAGTAGAACAATTATAGATTATGCAACATTCCATTTCTTACATTTCAAGAATGAGATCTTAGAAGATAAAAAGAAAACCAATAAAAATCATTTGCCTCAATCTCACTTAACCATCACATTAGAACATCATAAGTGAGGTTGGGAAGATAACGACCATTCTAACATAAGGTTTTGCTAGCTAGAGTTCGGTGCATGCAAGTGCTTATAACCTACAGAATTCAACCGAGTCACATGTGAACACCTGTGATTTGTATGGTTGGGCATAGGGGTACCTCGCCACTCATCATTGGCACCATTGCTATGGACTCTTAGTCTTACATGTGCTATCTAGTCTTAGCAAGATTATCATTCACTTCATTGGAACAGACCCAGGATAGTGAAATCTATGCATGCTAGGCGGTATAAGTAAAGAATAAGGCACACTAGTTTAGTGGATTATCTAACATCTATAATGTCTTCTTCTCACAGGTGATATGGATCCAACCCATTGGTGTCATAAGAATGTCAGGTGGTATACACACATCTAGAGGAGTATATCCCCAACTTCACCTTTATCTTACATTAGGCTGAGCATCTAGGTTGGTGGGACTGGAGGGTAACATCATATTACCTCCTGACCAATCAGTTCCTGGAATGTTACTTCAAAATCTTACCAGACTAGGCAATCAGGACCACAGTTTGCAATACATAATAGAGGATCATGACTACTGGAACTATTGTCTAACTAAGGCACAATGTGTATGGGACTGGCAATAGGTAGAATGCCACGAGCACATGAAGGGCAAGCAATTTAGTAACCTTTTATTTTTGCAGGAGCCACATGATGATGAGGAACCTATCTCTCATGATTCCCATTCAGTCAAACCTCCTCTGATACATTAGATCATTTAGTCCATCATTCAAAGTAGGAAATGAAGTGACTAGGAGCCCTAGGATGATGGGGGGTCATGCAAAAAAGATCATGGCAAAGGCAAGGATGGACGTGAAGATCGAGGTCATCATTAGAGTAGAGGAGAAGATTGACACTGGGGAGGTGGCAATTCCCCTCCCTCTTCTCTATCTTCTCACTCCACTTTATCTTCACCTGGTTCGGATTCCGATTGCAACCATGGTAGAAAGGATTAGGGTGATGGTGATCATAGGGGCCGAAAGGAACAATGTGAGGAAAAGTGTGACCAATCACATGAGTCTCACCATCAAGAAAGGAGAGGCAGCCAAAATCATCACAGACATTATGGCCATTAGTAGGACTACAACTTGGATGAACCACTACTAGCGACTCAAAGTATGCTTAACATAGCTGAGGCAATTCAAATACCTAGTAGGCACTTTAAAGATAGTTGGATCAAGCACCTTGACATGAACAACATACTGAAATTTGAAAGGGGATATAATTGTGATCCACAAACTCACTTGCAAGCATTTCATGATGCTTGCACCTTGTAAAACATAGATAATGATTTGTAGAAACTTAAGCTATTTTCCTGCACACTCATCAAAGAAGTGGAAAGCTAGTATTGGTCTTTGGAGCTGGAATCAATTAGGAGATGGAGTACAATGTTGGAAATTTTTAATGGCAAGTACCAAACCTACTCTAGAGTGTCTAACCTAAGATGACAAATCTAGGGGTGGAAGCAAGGTGGTTATGAACCCTTGGATTTAGCCATGAGCAAATACTACTCATTGTTACATTGATGCCTTGGTCATGGCTACTCTAACCAGAAACAGCTCTACCATATCATTGATGGGCTCTACTTTGAAACTAGAAAGACCCTTGGCATTTATGCTCAAGGACAACGATCAGAGCTAAGGACCCATCAACTGCAGTGCTTAATTGAGCAGGTGGCAAAAGAAGAGGGGGAACTAAGAAAAAAAGAAAGTGTAAAAGAGTATAATTGGGATCCTTCCTTCTGAAAGAGTGAAGTCTAATTTTGTGAAGATGAGAAAGAATCACCACTGGATATAGTGGTGAACCATAAAACCTTGCCCCTACAAAAATTTTCTTTTAAAATATCGACCAAGGTTGACAAGATGTGGGACTCTTTGGATGAAAAATTTTAAAGTATTTTGAAAATTAAAGAGGAGTCCAAAGAACAAAGTAATGATCAAGATCGACATAGGAGAAAGGAAGCTGAACATGCCTACCATAAAGGTAAGGGCAAAGTTGCTATAGCAGAATAGGTTGCAGAATCTAATATAAAAGATGATGATGGTTGTGACATATGCCAATACAGACATCCTAAGGGGTGTTGTCCTATGGTGTCGCATCTACAAGATTTTGGGGTGTATGCATTGAATCCTCGCTTGGCAAAGAGGTAAACATCCTAAAGATTGCCTTACCCACAAGGCAATCCCAAGAAATTTCACTAACAACAAGGTTATTATCCAAGTGGAGCACCACTGCAATCTTACGAATATTTCTAGCAATGGTAGCATCCACAATCATGAGGGATGCCACCTCCAAAGCAGCAGTACCCTTACCGACAACCAAATTGTTATGGGTACTACATTCAACAACTAGTCTTCCCGTGGGACTCTTCTAGTCACAAAACTTTTCAAAACCATTACTACCCCCTGGAATATGTCCGAACATAGTCTCCATCACCTAGCGGGAGAACCCACATCTCTACTATCCTCCATCACCTTCTCTTGCCATCAACCCCCCACTCAGCTATCTCCTGCTTCACCTATGTAGGAAGAAATACCACCACAACCATAGCAACATAACGCTACAAGGGCTATCAACTTATGATTGACTTTTTAACTGAGTGAACCAGAAGTGAAATCATGAAAATGTTCCTTTTTCTAGCCTAATACCTCAAATGTACCCTCACATTCACTTGTGGCCAATGCTTTTGAACCTTCAATTGCCTCCACCATCCAAACCTTCAAGCAACCTTTAAACCAAACACCTCCTAAGGTACAAACCATCATGCTTACATATGCTATGATGAACTAGATAAAGGCAAGCCATCTTCCTCAAAAACTGACTAATACGGGAAGTCCCCTCATCTATCTTCAAGTGGTAGGAAATGAGCCATGTAAATCTCTTTTGGATTTGAGGTTAGGTGTCAACTGGATTTCACATGACATGTACAATACTTGGAACCTTCCCCCATTGAAGAAAAGCAACATTTAGCTTGATCTGGTAGACCAATCCATTACTATTCCCTTAGGATTGGTGGAAGATATTGTAACCATCGTTTGTGGGTGGTCCTATCCTACTGACTTCCTGGTCATTCGTGTTGACAATTGCAAGGGGAATTTTCCAATCATAATGGGAAGAGCATAGCTTAGCACTATGGATGCATGTTTAGGACTTTGAGATCTTTCCCTTAAAATTTCAAAAGAAAATCCTTTTGGAAAGATCGAGAATAAGTGTGTTCCATGCATCGTGTACAATGACTCCAAGTTCAACTATGTGTAGCAATTGTGGTCTGCTAAGTAGACATCTATTCAAGCATGTAGTCGGTGTGCTAAAGAATCATTAGTTCAATGATGCCTATATGCAGTAGCCACGAATCAAGAAGGCACCCAATGGCTGACCGTTGACTTTAATAGTAGCACTTTATGCATGGAACCATTTGACGGGCTTGTATGTGCCTATATAGAGAGCATGGATGAATTGGGAAAGGTCCATCAACAAGTCTCCACTATTGATGAAAATGATGATTGGAGAAAGCTACAGATCCCTGAAATTTTTAAATGGGAGCCTCTAGAACTCAAATCCTTACTAGCCAATTTGGAATATGCATTTTTGTAGAATGACAAGACGGTAATGATTAATGCCACTCTTGCTCCTAAAAAAAAGAAGAAATTGCTGAAGATTGTTAACAAATGGGAGGTCGCTTTTGCATGGTCATATCTTGAATTAACAAGAGTTGATCCCAAGGTATACCAACATCAGATTTATATCAACCCCTCCATGAAGCCACGACGACAACCACAAAGGCAGCTGAATCCTAAACTGAAGCAAGTAGTCAAGGATGAAATTGAGTAGTTGTTGAAAGTAGGGTTCATCTATTCCATTGTAGATAGCGAATGGGTTAGCCCACTCATTATTGTGCCAAAGAAGGGTGGAAAATGGAGGGTCTATATAGATTTCTAGCTACTCAACATGGCTACCTTTAAGGATCACTTCCCACTCCCATTTGTGGAACAAGTGTTGGATACCATTATGGGGCATTGTTACTATAGCTTTTTGGATAGTTATAGTGGCTATAACCAAATCCAAATCACACCTAAAGACTAAGCCAAGACAACATTTACAAGTCCCTAGGGGACTTTTGCATATAAGAAAATGCCCTTTGGCCTATGCAATGCACCTGCAACTTTCCAATGCCTTGTGCTCAACATATTTTAGCAAAAAATAGGCAATGGGGTAGAATTCTTCATGGATGACTTCTCTACCTATGGAGAAATGATTGAAAAAGCCTTGGATCACCTTGTGCAAGTTCTAAAAAGATGTGTGGAAAATAATCTACAGCTCCATGGGCAAAAGAGCCACTTAATGGTCCAAGAGGGCATTGTTCTGGGGCACTACATTTCACAAGCATGGATTAGTGTAGACCTTGAAAAAATTAGGACCATCCAAGGAATCACTAGTCAACCAAGCATTATAAAAGATGTCTAGTCATTCCTTGGCTACACTGGTTACTATCAACACTTCATCGAGAATTTCTCGAAGATCACCAAGCCATTGGTAGAACTCACAAAGAAAGATGCTCCATTTGTCTGGACTAGGGAATGTGAATCTGCATTCCAAATTCTTAAACAAAAACTCATAGAAACTCCAATTCTATGGGCACCCAACTAGTCCAAACCTTTCCATATCATGAAAAATGCATGTAACTATGCATTGGGAGCTGTGCTTACATAGTTGGATGACAAAAGATGTCCATATTACATCCTTTGTGCAAGCTATAGCATTGTGGATGCTTATCTCAACTACACCACCATTGAAAACAAATTAATGGCGATGGTGTTCACCTTGGAAAAATTTTGACACTATGTTCTTAGGTACAAGGTGTTTGTACATACTGACCATAGTGCCATCCAATTCCTGATGAACAAACCAATTGTGAGCCCCCATATCATACAGTGGCTTGTGATCCTTCAAGAATTTGACCTTACTATGGTAGACAAGAAAGGAACTGAGAATGTGGTTGCTAACCACTTATCTTGGTTATGATGGAACAATGCAAAAGAGAAGGAGCCACTCTTAAACCAATTTCTAGATGAACTCCTCTTCGCTGGAGAAATCAATAAGTAGATGCCCAAAGAATCGCCTTGGTTCGACCACATCCTCACCTATCTCACAACCCAAGAATTACCAAAGGAGTGGGATCATTGGTAGAAATAAAAGTTTCTTCACAAGCCCAAGCACTTCATGGAAATCAATGAACACCTTTATAAGGTGTGTGTAGATGGCTTAGTTTGATGGTGCGTCCCTAATGAAGATACACTGTGTGTCCTTCAAGGCTCATGAGGGCCACTATGCTGGATGAAACATGACCATTAAAATCCTACTTGTAGGATATTACTAGTCTACACTCTTCAGATATGCACAATGGTTCACCTACTCCTATGAATGATGTCAGAGAGATGGTGGGATGCCTGCACAAATGGAGGAACTTCAACAGTGGATCCAGCCACTAGAACCCTTTGATATTTGGGACATTGACTTCATGGATCCCATCACACCCATGTCCAACGAGAAGGTGTACATCATCATCACTATAAATTACTGCACTAAGTGGGTGGAGGTGGCAGCCATTATCGACTATTCCTCAAACATAGCCTCATGGTTTGTTCAATAACAAATTTTAAATAGGTTTGGAGTGCCACATGCACTCATTTTAGACAACAAAACTCATTTCACAGGCATCACTTTTCGTAAACTCATGTAACACTTGGGGGTCAACCATAAATTTACAACACCTTATCACCCCCAAGACAATAGGCAAGCTGAAGTCACCAATAGGGAGATTACCAAAATCCTCACTAGAACCATTAGCAAATATAGGAGGGACTAGAGCACAAAACTTAACGATGCCCTCTGGGCCTATCACTCCACATGAAAACTTCCTATAGGTTACTCTCCTTATGAGTTAGTATAAGAGAAACTACCAAAACTTCTAGTCTAGGCAGAACTCTAAACACTATCTATGACCAATGACTTGGGTCTTGACTTGCCACTAGCACAATGAGAATGAGTCATCAACTTGAATGTGCTAGATGAAAATTGACTAGAAGCCCTGTCATCAAATGAGATACACAAGGCCTATAATCAAAAACATCATGATCTTAGGATTTGGAAGGTAACATTTCAATGTGGAGATAAGGCACTCTACTGGAACCCCACACATGTATCGCAATGTACTAAGTTTCAAACACTGTGGGAGGGGCCTTATATTGTTTCCAAAACCTTCCCATCCAGGGCCTTGCTTATACACAAACCTGAGGACCTCATGAAAACATAGTTAGTTAATAGGCAACAATTAAGACCTTTCCATGACCTCCACTAGACCAGTGTTACTACCATATCATCACAGGGACAACCTCGTTCAATTTTTTGGGTTTCCTCCTTCTAGCTTAGTTGTGGGGGAGACCATCACCCATGCTCTACTCAACTCCTCACTATTTTTGAAACTTTTTTATTTTACACTTTTATTTTTACAACATCATTCATATGTTTGCCCATTCTTGCTTAGTTTTTCTTTCTTTATTTACCTCTCTATTCTTTTGTTTATTTTTATATGTGTGTGTGTGCTTAATTTCCAATTGTTTCACTAATAAGTCATCTTATTATCATCAGATGTACTAGTGTGGTTATTTCTTGTTCCGATGGGTTGCATGATATGGTCCACCTATTATACCTAGATCCCACCCTTGCATTGTTGCTCCAGGAAGTGTGATATACTTTCATCTCATAAAATAGGCAATGAGTCCAAGTCATCCATCCATTCATCCACTCCATGGTTTTTCTTCTTTTGGAAACATGCAAATCCCTTTTAATTAAAAAGATTGTAATTAATTTGTGACTTGTGTAGTTCCCAGACTTGAGGAGGAACCAATGGTTTGAATAGGGTGTGATTTCAAGGGGAATGCAACATTCTTTATACTTTTCTATTCCCTAGTTTGCGAAAGTGTCATCATAGATTTGTTATCACTCCAAGTCCTCTCATACTTAGAAGTTCCTTGGAAATTTGGCCTTGCATGGTGTGCTATTAACTATGGGGCCCATGGACTTCGATGTTGAGGGTATGTAAGGGCTACTAAGGCTACTGCCTGCTATGGGGAGAACCCACTTGCATATCCTTTGGTCCTATTTGTTAGTCTCCTATCCCCTTGATATCGTTGGTTGATTGTTTTTGCACTAACCATCGCACAGACCCTTCTTCATAGAGTTCTATCTCATGACATTCTCCAACCTTTGACTCTTCTTTCCAAGACCATCTACCTTCCTCTTTCTATTAGTTGATTCCTTTGTCTCACAACTCTTAAACCAGTCCAAATTTGTGTTCCAATTCAACAATTCGAGCTTTTTCTTCATTGGTCAACGCTGGTCAACATTCTAAGCACTTGCATTGACTAGGCCCCGTATACATAGCCCCGTATATGCAGCCCCATCAATGCAGCATAAAAAGTCTATATATACCCCTGTTGCGCTTATAAATTTTGTTCATCAAGCTAAGGGATTTTTTANGGAAAGGGTAGAGCTCGCTTTCCACATTCGCTTTCAACGAATCTTTTCTCAATCTCTAGGAATAGCAATAGTGGAAGGTTGATTGAAAATTTTCCATTTAGAGAAACACATGCATGAGTAGACAATTCAGTGATCTTGCTAGGTCTTACCATTGGATTTAAGTGGTAAGACACAATTTTTGAGTATACCCTCTCTACGGTGGTTAAAGTGTCAAAATCCTTGTGTTCTACCCCATAGCACTACTTGATCCACTCCCTTTTCACCTCGGGATCTACCTGTTTGGGGATCTCTGCCACATCAACTCTAGTCTCTGGAAACTCTAGAGCTTGTGAAATTTCTTTTGTAGAGTAAGAGACATGAATGTATTTGATTCTTACTCTAGACCCTGGTTGCCAATTCGTCCAAAAGAGGTAAGTCTCTCTTAGGTACCATTCATCACTAGATTTAATGATTGGCCACATAGGAGATTTTTGCAATTGAGTCTTGACTTCTTCTAGCGCATTCTCTAGAAATGGTCTGAAGTTCAACTCCTGCACGACCATTCGTTGCAGCTCCCTCGACTTAATAGCATCAACACATGCCTAGGTCAAGATGACCTCAAGCCATGGTGCTACCACTAGAGTCTCATCCCTTCACAATTGTTTGCTGGGGATTTCCTCTTTAGGAATATGATGAACAGACTCCACTTCAAGTCCTTTGTAGAGGGAGCTAGTTGTGTGTGATCCCTCTACATGCTCTGGATGCTGCACACCTCATCCTCTTTCCATTCTTNTTTGACACTTTAACCACCGTAGAGAGGGTATACTCAAAAATTGTGTCTTACCACTTAAATCCAATGGTAAGACCTAGCAAGATCACTGAATTGTCTACTCATGCATGTGTTTCTCTAAATGGAAAATTTTCAATCAACCTTCCACTATTGCTATTCCTAGAGATTGAGAAAAGATTCGTTGAAAGCGAATGTGGAAAGCGAGCTCTACCCTTTCCCTGCTTAATTAGGAAATTATGCAAATAGGCAAAGATAACATGATATGCCAATGACACACTTTGGCATGCCCCAATTACCTCGTGGTAGGAGATGATGAAGGATAAGACTCCAGCCACAACACAACTTGAGGAAGAGCAACAACCACATCCACTGCCTGCACAAACAACAAGGTCGGGCTCATAAACAATTGCAAAACACATACGTAAGATTCAATAGTTGCTCTTGAGCCAACAAGAGCAATCTATAGGAACCAGTGCAAGAGAAGACCCTTCAGTCTATTACCCTACAATGAGCCATCTTGAGTAAGTAGCTCGATCAGTGAGTCTATTAGAGGGAGAAAGGCTGATGTTTTCTATCACTTCGACACAAGTACCTATCAGAATTGATCCCAGAGTTTGAGAAGTAACAATGTCCACCCAACAATTATTTCCTAAAATTTCAGGAAATCCCGCTACTTTTTTAGTGCACTTGGAGGATGGAGAGGGGGCGACTATCTTGGTAATGCAACACCAAGAACAAGAAGTTGTAGCTGACATAATTGCTACAGTCCTTAATGCACCCGTAGCACCTATTCCAGATGTACATGGACTTGAAGATGTACATATGTCTGTAGGAACTTCACATAGCAAAATCAATGTAGCCCAACATGAAGAGTTGTTGGACCAACTGGTGGGAATTAGACAACCACTTCTAGATGTCTTTGATCTTTTGGACAACATTACTACAACCCAGTCAGAGCTGCTCTCAACAAGGGGCAAGTGTCTCATCTTGGAAGGGCAACTTGAAGTAGCACAAGTAGATTATCAACACTTGGTAGTGGAAGTTGCCCAATTAAGGGCCCAACTTGTTGATCTAGCCCTTCTCAACCATGAAATCACTAGAGATGAAGCTTTTCAATAGCTTCAAAACAAAATTCAAACGGTTGAGTATGAGTGAGAGTTGGAAATCTTTGACAAGTCCTTAATAGATGCTCATGCATACCATCTAAACAAGAACTTAGTAGAGGTTCACTAGAAGAATGTCTGGCTGACCGCAAAAGTGCATCACTTGTGCAATGTGGGTGTTGAAAATCAACACATGAAAAACTTCATCCACCAACAGTAGGAGGAGATAGCCAAGGTAAACACTGATGTGAGGAGATTGATTGCTGAAAATCATAATATGTCTATGGAGGAAGTTCATGCCTTGCAAAAAAAAAAAATCAGCTATCAAAATTGCCACTTGGAAAAATGAAGCCCTTAAGTTTGAAAGAGTTAAAAATCACTATAGGAACCAAGTGGGACTATAGAAAGAAGTAAATGGAAAAGAGATTTAAGTTGCAAAGGAAAAAATAAACCAAGTGCTCCAACAGCTTCAAGAAGGAAGTGAGGTGTGGCAACCCATCTTTGATGGATTTAACACCTAAAACAAGGCTAAGATATGCCTCAGGGTGCTACAAATTGAAGAAATGATAGAATACATGGAGTTATCCAATCTTCCTTATGCAAACCTGGCTATGCTGATAGTTGGAAGGCCATGGTCTAACCTGGAGAAGAAAGTGACCACCTCATATTCTTTATATGAGGAAAAGTTCCAAGCACATAAAGCAATGAAACAAAAGTTGGAAACAAAAAATGCGGAACTTAAGGTTATTTGCACTCATTTTGAAGGATAATGTGCAGTTGCAAAGAACTTGGCCTGACGGATGAATGACTACCAGTAGCTATAAATATCAATTGAGTGTTCGATATCGAACAAAAATAATTTACTACTTGGTTTGTAAATTTAAAAGAACTCTTTCCTACACTTCCATGTCCTTGGGATGTTCTAGTTTTGACACACATTGGTGAAGCTGCTTGGATGGTGAATGATCCTAGAAGCAAAGAAGAGAAAATGAGGGCAATGTTGGAGGCTTTTCAATTGCCTCCAAAAGTTGCAGCTACTACAGGACAACTGTCTTCTGCACCATAGTTACCACATGCACTAGAGGCTGGTGAAGGCCCATTGGAACCACCACCACTAGGGACGATGTGACCTTCTCCAGCAACTTTGGAATTTTTAGCATAGTGGAGAATCTATTGTCATCAGGGTGTTCAATTTTATCTCTGAACACCACCATTTTGTAATTCATCCTTATCTGTACACCCAGGCACTTGATATGTCAATAAAGTTAGTGTCTATGAAGATATGTCTTGTTAGGTGTGCTGTAATAACTTCGTACCTTCCAAGTTGTAATAAACTCGAGGATGAGTTTTCAGATAGTCATGGGGGTATGATGAAGTGTTCAGTTGATACGTTGACTAGGCCTCGTTGATGGAGCCCTGTCAACGCAGCTGCATTGATGTGGCCTGTTGATGCATTTGTCAATGCATTAATGCGGCCTCGTTTACACAGAGTCTGTCTCTAGCTATAAATAAGTGTGCACCCATTGCACTGAGTCATATTTTTGAGTAATCATAGCAAAAATCTTGCAGTTTGTTCCCGTAAGAGTTAGAATATTTTCCAAGTGCCCGTAGCAGTTGTGAGAAAGGTGTATGACTCTTTATTCGAGTGCAAATGTACCTGAGCCCATTGGCGTGACTGGCAATAAAGATGAGATTTTTAAGAATTCCTTGTAGCATTTGGATTTAATTACTTAAGCATTTAAATAGTTTAATATTCCAATGCTTTAATAATTTCTTAAGTCTTCATTGTTATCACTTTACCACCATTGCTCTTTTATATTTTGTAAGAACCATATGTATGACCATCTCAAACATATCCCAACACTTGGCAACCCAGTGATGCTTGATGTTTGGTAACCTAGTAGTAGTTAGGGGATGCTCAAGATGTGCATGGAAGATGTCATCAGTTGCTTATGCTAGGGAGAGTTAAGAGATAGAGTAGAACAATTATAGATTACACAACATTCCATTTCTTACATTTCAAGAATTAGATCTTAGAAGATAAAAAGAAAACCAATAAAAATCATTTGCCTCAATCTCACTTAACCATCGCATTAGAACATCATAAGTGAGGTTGGGAAGACAACAACCATTCTAACATAAGGTTTTTCTAGCTAGAGTTCAGTGCATGCAAGTGCTTAGAGTCTACGGAATTCAATAGAGTCGTGTGTGAATGCATGTGATTCGTATGGTTGGGCGTAGGGGTACCTCGTCACTCATCAGAGGGCCTTAAGGCCTAGGACCTTTAGCAAACCTAGACAAGATAAGCTAAGGGACCATAGGAGAAGATATAGGATCCATGGTAGTTCTCCTAGTTTACCATCTTCCTCTTCACCTTCACCATCTAGTTTAGATGAAGAGGAATGTACGTATAAAGATAGATCTCCACTAAGGGGTTAAGTTTAAGATAGAAATAGAGATCAAAGACAAGATACAAGGTACCGAATGGAGCATAAATGAGACCATCAAATTTAGACAAATATAAATAGAGATTATGATGAACCCTTGTTTGCTACTAGGAGCATGATACAAATCAAGAAGGTAGTTAGAATACCCCACAAGCATAAAAGGGAATGCTACATATAATGGCTTGATATGAATAATATTCCTAAATTTGAGGGAGTATATAATTCTAATTTACAACATCATTTACAAGCCTTCCATGATACCTAAACCTTACAAAATATTAAAAGTAAGTAACAAAACTTAAGCTCTTTCTTAGGAAACTAATAGAAGTAGCTAAAATTTTGTAGAGATCATTGCAATCATATTCAATCCATAGATGGTCCATAATGCTTAATCTCTTGAATATGAAATGCCAAGTCTATTTAAGAGTGTTCAATCTAAGAAAATAAATCTAAGGGTAGAAGTAAGAGAACTATGAATCTCTTAATACAGTCCTGGACAAATACTATTCTCTACTGCATAGATGCCTAAGTCATGGATTTTCTCAAAAAGAGTAGCTTCACAATATCATAGATGAAATTCATCATAAAAAAAGGGAGATCCTTGGGATCTATGCCAAAGGAAGATTAATAGAGCTAAGAGAACATTGAATATAAAGGCTAATTGAACAAATATAAAAGAAGAGAGCTATGCAATAGGAAGATCTTAGAGGAATATAACTAGGATCTAACACTTTACAAGAAGAAGCTCCATATTTTTTATCAAAAAGAAGATCTAGCTCTTGATGAGATGATTTCATGTAAAACCTTGTTAATGAAAAATTCTATTACTAACATTGGGTTAAGAGTAGATAAGATATGGAAATTGATGAATGAAAAAGTTACAATCAACTTGAAAATCATGGAGGAAAGAACAGAGGTTGATGAGACATGATATCACATGCACCGCGATATCACAGCCGCTACAATATCGCATCCCATGCAAGATCACGTATGTGATGTCACGTCGTCCCCTGTGATATCGCGTACATGATATCGCGGTCCGCCACCAAATCTATCAATAAGAGGTGACACTCCCCTTATTTCCCATCTTGGTCTAGAAGTAGGGAAACTCTGGCAATTTGATCACTCTAGAGATAGATTATTTTCCATGTGCCCATAGTAGGAGTCCTAGAGTGAACGGATCTTTATTTAAGCAACATTGTACCTGAACACATGTTATGTACGACAATAAAGATGAACTTGATTGGATAAACCTTGCAGTGCATGGAATACAATTTTATTTAAATGTTATTTATTGCTTTCCTAGAATGTGGTATGAGTATGACTTGATTACGAGCATCTAAGGATGTGTATGGTTAGTCAAGGAATCAGCTGCTCATCGCATGCGGTATGAGTATGACTTGATTACGAGCATCTCGTGTGACTACTTGGTAACCCAGTGGCATATCCAGGATCTACGTTTGGTAATCCCAGTGGTAGTCGTGCATGACAGATGTGTATGGTTAGTCAAGGAATCAGCTGCTCATCGCATGTAGGCTAGATAGATTTTCTCAACCCTTTCCTCCTAGTTGGGTGCCTCAGTACGACGACTTCGAGCACGTGCGTTACGCACGGTGATCCCAGCAATAATTAGCATTTGGTAGTCACGGTTGCATCGGTTCAGGGTGTGTATGGTAAGTGGTAATGGATGCTGATGCTAGTTAACTTAGACTTAGTCCTTAGTTAGAGTTAGCTAGTTTCTCAACCCTTCACCTCAATAGCATAGGAGAAAAACACATAAAAGACCATAAAAATCATATACCTCCGACTTACTTAACCATACACCATGACAACTACAAGTAAGTCTGGGAAGACAACGAATGATTAACCCCAAGTGTTCCATGGGGCATGTAGGCATTTAGTTTGCAAAGTTCGATCGAATCGTGCATGCTACACTCGTTTTGTATGGTTGAGTGTAGGGGTACCTCGCCACTCATCATTGGCGCCGTTGCCAAGGACTAAGTGTTTGTGCGCCGATTAGAACATAAGGGACATCACTCACATCATTGTGAGCCTTAACAAACCTTCGGGTTAATCAAAAGAGAAAATTTATATAATGGTGAATTAGCACACCAATAAAAATGCCTTCTTCTCATAAGAGCAACTCACCACCTAAGGACCATACATGAGACAGTTAGCAACATAAAACACATAACCAAAATTAGCTGGGGGGGAAACAATATAAGATGACATATACTCATCTTGATGAGTATATCCCTAATTTTACTTTTATTCTCCATCAAGACGAATAGCTGCGATCGAGATATTTGCAAGGTAACATTGTGTTACCCCCAAATCGATCAGTCCCAAACATGCTCTTCCGTGCCTTGGCACAGATTGACATGTAAGAATTATTTGTTGAATACATTGCAGAGGACTTTGATATGAGGGATTATTATCCCACAGATGCCCAATGTATAAAGGACTTAAGGCAGGAGAGTCAACATGCACTATTGAAGGGAAAGGTCCTGCACGTCCTTAGTGAGATAGGAGATGAGGAACCCCTTATCATGGGTTCTTTAACAAATTATGTTCCCCCTCCTAACGATGGTGAGGAGGTTGGGTATCAGAACCTACGATCAACGATACATATTCCTGGTTCTGACACCCATGAATGCCAACTGTTCATAGAGGGAACAACCACCTATGCTAAGGATGGGCACTTAGATCGTCACCACGATCGGGGCCATAGCAGCCAAAGAGAAGGTAAGAAACATCGTCATGGTGATGGTTCCCCTTCTTCTTCTCCTTCATCCCATCACTCACGCTCTCCTTCCACATCTGGGCCCAGCCACCATGAACATAAAGATGAGGATAAAATTAAGAAGGATGAAAAACCTCGATGGGAAAGTCGAGAGAGAGGACAAGGGCAAGGACGTAGGAAGAATAGGGAACAACGCAAACATCATAGGCATCATGAAAGAGACAATCATGATGAGCCCCTACTCGCAACCCGAAGTATGATTAACATAATAGAGGCAGTTAGGATTCCCACAAGGCATTTAAAGGATATTTGGATCAAACGATTAGACATGAACAATATCCCATGATTTGAAGGGGGATATAATGCTGATCTGCAAAATCATTTACAAGAATTCCACGATGCCTATGCCTTGCAAAATATAGAAAATGAGTGGCAAAAACTTAAGTTGTTCCCAAAGACACTCACCAAGGAAGCAGAGAGCTAGTACCGGTCCTTAGAACCGGAAACCATTAGGAGGTGGAGTACGATGCTGGAACTCTTCAACGAAAAGTATCAAACATACATCAGAGTGTCCAATTTGTGTAAGTAGATCCAAGGCTAGAGGCAAGGTATACATGAACCCTTGGATGCTGCCATGGCCTGCTACTACACATTGTTACATCGTTGCCTGGGCCATGGGTACGCTCAGCAGGATCAACTTCACCACATCGTGGATGGGCTAAGACATGAAACTAGAACCCTTGGAGATTCTCACAACTTAGAGCCCATGAAGTACGTAGCTTGTTGGAACAAGTAGCAAAAGAAGAGGGTGAGCTATGCAAAATGGAAAGTGCAGAAGAGTATAACCGTGATCCCTCCCTTCGAAAGAAGGGAGTGAAATTTTGTGATGAAGAATATGAGTCACCAATCAAAGAGTTGGTGAACTGAAAAACCTTGCAGATCAAAAAATTAACTAAAATAGCGGCTAAGGTAGATGACATATGGAGTTCCTTAGACTCTAAAATTGAAACTATCTTAAAAATTTTAGAAGAGTCTAAGGTTGAACAAAGTAGTGACAAAGGTAAGAAAAAGTGGAGAAATTTAGGCCCTGCACATAACAAGATTAAGGGAAAAATCACTAACTTTGATGTGGTTGAGGACTTTGACACAGATGATGACGGTGGATGTGAGATCTGCCACTGTGACCATCCTAAGGGATGTTGCCCCATCATCTCACATCTATAGGAGTCTGGGGTGTTTGCACTTAATCCAAGACTCAACCAACGGCAAACACCCCAAAGGTTACCTTATCCACAAGGTAACCCAAGGCAGTTCCACCAACCCTTAACGTATTATCCAAGTGGAACTCCACCACAGCCCATCGGACAGTATCAGTAGTGGTAATACCCACAGTCATGGGGGATGCCATCGCTGAAACATCAGTACCCTTACCAGTAGCCTGACCCTTATGTTTATTATGTGCAACAGCCGATTTCTCCAAGTGACTCTATGAGTCACACAACCCCCAACTATCACGACCAAGTTCGGGAGTACTTTAGAAGCACTCCTTCTCCTCCAGGAGACACTCCATACCCACACCATCCTCCTAATCCATCTGCACCTCTTCCACCACAAGTAGTTCCCATAACACCTCCTACTCCAACAATGAAAGGGGAACTTCCTCCTCAATCACAGCAACGTCATGCCGCGAGAGCTATAAATATCCAACTTGCTACTGCTTCTAACAATTGTAAAAAGAGAAGATATTACTTCAAAACCAAAAACCCAGACAAACTCTCGCAACAACAAGCGGTTGGGCCCATGTACACTCCTCCACCATCTAACACTTCGGAGCACCCTTCCATCCAAAATCAGAGCTTAACGCATACGGTTATGTTAACGCATACCATAACTAACTAGATCAAGGAAGGCCACCTTCCTAGGAAACTAACTAACCCTAGGAGTCCCTTAATCTATTTACAGATCACCGGGAGCAAACCACATAGGGCTCTTCTTGACTCAGGTTCCCAGATCAACTTAATCTCACAAGAACTGTATAAAACCTAGAACTTGCCTCCACTCAAGAAGAGCAACATTCAACTAGAGCTAGCAGACTAGTCCATCACCATTCCCTTGGGATTGGTGGAGGACATCATTACCACTGTGTGTGGTTGGTCTTACCCAGCTGATTTTTTGGTGATTGAAGTAAACAACAACGAAGGGGACTTCCCAATTATAATGGGAAGGGTATGGCTAAGTATAGTAGACGCATGCCTTAGGATCCATGATCTTTCCTTGGAAATTTCTAAGATAAACATTTGTGGAAAGATCGAGAAGAGGAAAGTTCCATGCATCACATATAGTGATTCATCGGGTGATGACATGGAGGAAATGCCTCCATGTGACAAGTGTTCCCTTGAAACTTTGCAACAAAAATGCCTATATGTAGCAACCACACAAGAAGTAGTAGACACCCCGTGGTTGAGAGCTACTAGAAGGAGCAGACAAATATGCATGGAACGAACTGAGGAAACCCATGCCAACAACGAAGGCATAGATACATTGGAATATTAGCGTTGCCAACTTTCACCCCTTAATCTAAGATCATCATTTGGGAGAAGTTGGATAGTTTTAAGAAACTCAAACAGGTGCTCATTATTTCAGATCTCTCCCTTTCCACTTAGTCATGAGGGAGATGGCCACCTATGTTGATCATATGGGGCCCTTAGTTCTTTTTCGATTTTTGTTTTACACGTTTTTGTTTTAGAATGTTATTGTCTTACATATTTTTGTTTTACAATTTTCTTTAACTTTTCTAATTTTTGTTTTACAAATTTCTTTAACTTTTCTATTTTTTGTTTTACAACATCATTATAATTTTCCAATTTGTGTGTGTGTGTGTTCTGCCATGTAAGTTTGTCCCATAATAAGTGTTCGGAATGATGGTATGAACTATTTTCATATTGATTTCTAATGTTTGGTTTTTACCTTTCATCACAATGTTGATACTAAGGTATGTTTCTTTTGATATGGTAGGCAATGAGATCACTTCATCCATCCATCCACCAATTTCTATGGTTTCTCTCGGCTTGGAAATGTACAATCCCATCTTAATAAGAACTTAAATGAATCAGTGACTAGGCATTTCTCAAACTAAGAAAGGACTCAAGGATTGAAAAGGGTGTGACTTTAAGGGAACTTGATGCTTTTTTGTTGGTCATTCTCTTGGGTGCTTGAATGTTTCTTCTTGAGTTTTCTTACCGTTCCGATGTTTCCCAACTATCGGAAGTTGAGACAAAAAAAATAAGAAGTCTTTGCATGGTGTGGTTCTCACACATAAAAATACAAAACACAAAAAAAAAAAAAAACAAAGTGAGAATTCAAAGCATACCCCTTACACGAATAAACTTGGGCAACAAGCACTAGTTATGGAACTAAAAATGTTCCCTCTAACTAAGGCCCTTCTCACTTCCCATTCTCTCCTTTGTTTCATCGGAATGGTGGTGGCTCTTTGGAGATGCATTCTTGTTCCCTAAGTGGATGGTTCAGCCAACTGTATTGATGCGATGTCACTGGATGTGGTTTGTTTGAGGCTGGAGTTGGAATGAGACTTGCGAAGTCACATTAATTATAAAACACACAAGGGGCTGTACACCACCTTGTTCTTGGGATTCCATCCCATTCTCTTCTCTCCATCCTTCTCTCCATTGTTCACCTCATTGCTGATTGTATCATTAGTGCATATATTTTGGTAGATAAATTATTTTCTTTTTGGTAAATTCTTATGGTTAAGACTTTAACTCTTGTTCCAATGACACTCTCAGAGCCTACAGACTCTTTGACTGTAGGTTTGTCAGGGCAGGGCATCAAGGGCATGAGCCTGCTTTGGGGAGGAGACATTGACATTCCTATTTGGAGCATTGGTTAAATTCTTTCTCTTAACATTTTGCAATTTATTTTATTTTGTTCATTTCCATCTTGAAATTCATTTCATCGATGCCATAGTTGTCCCTTTTTATCTATCTTTCTTACTCCTTTTCTTTCTCCATTCTAACGCTACTGGAGGTTCGTGATTAGTCATGGGGCTACAGGGCTTGATTTTTTCGATTTTTCTCCTAGGCCCGAAATTTTTGATTTTTGATTTTCTTCCTAACCCCTACACCTTTGGTATTCATCATTAATATATTCCCAGATCCATATCAGCCATACCACAACCTAGCCAATGGACCTACACTGAAGCAAGGTATTAATTACATGATGATTCATTTACCCTTGCTAATATATGATTGTGTTGTGTGTGTAAATGGTGGACATGCAACAACGGATTGGATCTGGAGTAAACACTTGGAATGGAGCAGCGTTGAAGTAGCTATGCAAGGAGCAAGATCGATGGCACACTTACGGATGGACAACGAAGACGCAATCTTGGCGTTGGCAGCAGCAATGCTTCTTTCTCTCTCTCTTTCTCAGCTACCAACTAAGGCCTGATGTCATTGTAATAAGGTGTTCACCCTTGTTGTCATGAACACAAGTTTTGTCAAGTCTTGTAATGATGATCCGTTCACATGTCATCCCATTAGTTCCATTCCCCTCAATAATTCCATACCTTCCTAATATTATTGTAAGGAACTCGAGGATGAGTTTTTATTCAGTCATGGGGGTATGGTGAGACACGATATCACATGCATTACGATATTGCGTATGCAATATTGTAGCCGTCATGATATCGCGGTCCGCCGCAAAATATATCAATAAGAGGTGGCTCTCCCCTTATTTCCCATCATGGTCAAGAAGTAGAGAAAATCTGGTAGTTTGATCACTCCAGAGATAGATTATTTTCCATGTGCCCGCAGTAGGAGTCCTAGAGTGAATGGATCTTTATTCAAGAAACATTGTACCTGAACACAAGTTGTGTATGACAATAAAGACAAACTTTATTGGATAAACCTTGTAGTGCATAAAATAGGATTTTATTTAAATGTTATTTATTGCTTTCCTAGAATGTGGTATGAGTATGACTTGATTACGAGCATCAAAGGATGTGTACGGTTAGTCAAGGAATCGACTGGTCATTGCATGTGGTATGAGTACGACTTGATTATGAGCATCTCGTGTGACTACTTGGTAACCCAGTGGCATATCCAGGATCCACGTTTGGTAATCCCAGTGGTAGTTGTGCACAGGAGATGTGTATGGTTAGTCAAGGAATCGGCTACTCATCGCATGGAGGCTAGATAGATTTTCTCAACCCTTTCCTCCTAGTTGGGTGCCTCAGTACGACTAGTTCAAGCATGTGCATTACGCGCGGTGATCCCAGCAATGATTAGTGTTTAGTAGCCGCGGTTGTATCGGTTTAGGGTGTGTACGGTAAGTGGGAATGAATGCTGACGCTAGTTAACTTAGACTTAGTCCTTAGTTAGAGTTAGCTAGTTTCTCAACCCTTCACCTCAATAGCATAGGAGAAAAACACATAAAAGATCATAAAAATCATATACCTCAGACTTACTTAACCATACACCATGACAACTACAAGTAAGTCTGGGAAGACAACGAATGATTAACCCCAAGTGTTCCATGGGGTGTGTAGGCATTTAGTCTGTAGAGTTCGACTGGATCGCATGTGCTACGCTCATTTCGTATGGTTGAGTGTAGGGGTACCTCGCCACTCATCAGAGGTGGAATTAATAGACTAAGATAAGAAGAGAAAATAACAAGGAAATAGGCAAGGACACTTGTTGTAAAAATGGGAAACATGGAATAATGAAAGAGGTTGTATACTTTGATACAAAGGAGAATGATGGATGTGACATTTGTCAATATGAATATCGAAAGGCTTGTTGCTAAGTTATTTTACATCTATAAATGTCTAGAAATTTTAGTTTGAATCCTAAGTTGGTGGAAAAGAAAATGCTTAGGAGATTACCTTATCCATAAGGAAATTATAGACAATTCTACAACCAACAGTACTATCCAAGTGGAACTCCTCCTCAATCTTAAGACTACTATAAACAATAATCACTTTGGCCATTCCTAGCGCAACTTCAATAATGCTATTTTGAGAGAGGAGAAAGGCACTACATCCCTTCATTCATTGGACCATAAGGGACCACATGTAAGATTTGGGATTTTGTTCTTCTATTGGTCACTTCTTTGGTTGAAGTATTGGAAATTTTTTCACCTATGTGTTATGCCCTAGTTACACCTTTGGAATACCCTAACAAGGAGATTGATTTTTCTCTACTCCCTCTAATCAAAACTTTGAAGACTCCATCCCCCTTATGTTATGTGTGGGTTTATACTAAGGAGAATCCTCCCTAGAAGCATGCTTTCAAGTGGCTATGACACCTCTAGTGGTAAACTATTAGTCTCCATTAACTGATTGCAAATTTGCAAAAGGTGTTATTACACCAAGTAGAAGTGTAGTCAAGGGTGCATTAGGAAATAGGTAGTGTGGTAAGGTAAGTAATAGTCATTTAGGTAAAGTGGGAAAGGTAGTCCATCAAAAACATTTATCCTATTACCATTACTTATAAACCAATAGTGAAAGGTTACCTATAATAGTTTATAAGTTGGAAAAAGGGATAACAACTACTTATTATTCCTAGATTTTTTAGGGGGTCATTTTTTCTTGGGGGGGGGGGAGTGGGGTTGCATCTTGATTGAGCCATCCTTATAAGTGAAGGCTAGGAAGAATTAAGTCATCAAATTCAATTATGTGGCATTACTAGAACTGTTAGACAAAGTAAATTAGGTAGGTAGGATAGGCAGGTTGATTTAATTAGGCTATTTTCTCTTTTGTTGATGTTTCCCACGGACAACCTTAAAAAAGGTGAACATCAAGAAAGATCTCTTAAGAAAGCCATCTAATAAGGAAAAAGTAGTAATAAGGTAAGTATTCAAACTTTTGTTTCCACCTTTCAGTAGCTTCGAGTAATTGTGCACCCTATGAAGGTGCTTCACCATCATTTTCTATGCTTGGTTACAAGTAGGTAATATTCCAAATAAATATTTATTTATTTATTTATTATCTTTAATCCCTTACCTACCCCTATGACGCAAGCCATTTTAGAGTTTATTTTAGTACTAAATTTTAGTACCGAGTGCTGCAACATAGTATTTACAACCCATTAATAAAAGTGAAGTGCTATTGTGAACTCACTACTTATGCCTATATATATTGTTGTATTGTGGAACTTCTATTATGCTAGTGTAACATGGCTAGTAGAAGAGCCCCCAAAATAGTCTAGTGCATTACATTAATGGTAGCAAGTATGCTACTTTTTTTATAATGTCATGAATATAATGCCACAAATCATTACTTAGCCCTTTACAAGCTTTGTTTGGTAAGACCTACCTACCTATTTAAATGATTGATTGATGCACATTAGCCTACCTATTCTAGCTTTGGGTGTAAGACTATGATTTATTATATTATCTGAGAACTACAAATGTCACTTTTAATCAACTAAACTTAACTCCTGAAATATTTAGTACAATATAGCTACTACAAGGTTCACAATTATTGGATGCTGCTATGTAAGAAAAGAAATATGAGAGACTTTAATATAAACAAAAAAAAATAGCCTTCAATATAATACAACAACATCACAACACAAGCCTCATGAAAGAAACATAACCATTGTTGATGATTATTCAAGTACTAATATAAACTACAAGATGAATTTTATTGCATTTTATAACCAATTCTAATTATGCATTGATTATGTCTTTTAGGGAATAGTAGGAATAGGAAAATCATACTTCATCAAAGTAATACATCAATATTTTTAGTATAATAAAGACCAATTATTACTAACATTGACTCCTATAGGTGTTACAACATTCAACATATCAGGTTAAATGACACACAATGCATTTTTATATTACAATAGAAAACACTACAGAATTCTAAGCATAAGGCCTCATCAAGGTTCAAGAACAATTATAGAATACAAAATACAAAATACATACTAATTGAGGAAATTTGTTTTATAAGAGGTAAACTTTTAGAAACCATCGATGCATGGCTATGACAAATTTTTTGGATACATTAGGTACTATTCATTTAGAAGATTTTTTACACTATAATAGTTAAAAGTATATTATTATTCTACTTCAACTACCTAAAATATATAAACTAATTTTATAGGATTCTTTTGAATGAAGATCTATCATTTTGATAGGTGATCTTGCACAACTACCTACTAGGAAAGATAAATTATCATACATTACAAATGCAAAAGAGAAGAAGTTATGAAATATGTTCACTATAGTTGTTACTCTTGGAGCTATATATAGATAGAAAAAATATTTATAATTCTACAAAATATCAGAATTGGAGTTGTTGAAAAAGATAATTGGCAAACATTAATGAAAAGAGCAGAAATTTCAAAAAAATGACTTAGAAAAGATTTCATAAACTCTACTCATCTATTTTTGTTGAATAAAAAATTGACTTACATAATTGAAGAATTATCTACTCACTAAAGAAGCCAGTTGCAAGAATTCAAGCAACATTTAGCTCAACAAGAACTACAATAGATATAGAAGATAAAAAGTTGTACTCAAAGAGTTATATAGTTGAACAAGTTAAAGTTATGCTAATTGCAAATTTAAGCATTTTTGTAGGATTAGTCAATGGAACAATTGAATCTATTATCAACATCATATATAATGATGACAACAAATTGTTTGAGCTACCAAAGTATGTTTTGATTGACTTTCCTAAATTCAAGGAATACATACCAAATTTTCCATTTGCAAGAACTTACGTAAAAAAGGTTTATATCAATTAGAAAAAAAATTAAAATTATAATTAAATTTTTAATATCTCATAACTAATCATTTGTTTCATAAATCATTAAACAGGTTCCAATTCCTCCTATAGAATATGGTAGATACAAATAACTACTAGTAAATTAACATGGGCCATTACAATCATTTCTTTTATAAATCATTGAACAAGTTTCAATATCTCTTATAGAACATTGTAGATACAAAAAACTACTCGTAAAATTAGCATGGGCCATTATAATCATTTGTTTCATAAATCATTGAATAGGTTTCAGTTCCTCCTATAGAATATGGTAGATATAAACAACTACTGGCATGGGCCATTACAATACATAAATCCTAAGGATTAATATTACAAGTGGCTACTATAGACATTGGAGCATGAGAAACAACAAGACTTACATCTATTACAATGTCAAGAGTAAAATCTTTTAACTACTTGAAAATTTTTCCACCTTTTGATTTCAAGAGGTACTTAAGGATTGCAATAGGAATTAACATTAAAAGATGTAAAGTAGAAGAAACTAGGCTCCAACAATTGGATACTAACCTCCTAAAAAACGTCCTTCCTAATGTAAATTTGCAAAAATGCAAGCAACAAATATGTGAAATTCTTCTATGATTACTATTTGTTGATTCTTTATTTGTTGCATTCTAAATTTCTACTATATATATCATTATATAATTGTAGAGAAACTCTCATTATTCAATATATTTATTTCTTTTTAAAGAGATTCTTTATTTTTTTCAATCAAATATGAAATTTATTGTCAACCTCTTATTAGCTAATTAATTTTATAATTTATAGTAATTTTACTATTAAAATACTATATAATAAATCAATATTTTATAAAATGGTATTTAAAAATTTTTCTAAAGCATAACATAATGAAAAATAGTTCAAAAACTCAAAAATAATTCCTATATGAGAACACAAATGCTCTTGAAGGTGTTGGATTCAAAGCATAATAGAAACACCCTTTATGCACTTCACATGTTGCTAGCCTAAAGGCATTTCCTATGTAGTATAGACCCAAACTACTACAAAGCCTTCTTCTAAAATTGTACATTTTGCATCAATTTTTTCCTCCTATACAAAAACTTTGCAAATCTCCAAAAAAGAATAGTAATCACTAAAATAACTACAATAAGAAGCTAGCATGAAGAAATGAAAATATCTACAACAAACCACAATATCTAGCAATTGCAAGACAAAAGACTAAAATAACATAAATAAAAATTCTGTAAAAAAAAATAAAAAAAGCAATTGCAAAGTAGAGGTAGATGAGCAGACAAGAAGGATAGAAAAAATGAAGAGAAACAGAAAAGAAAAGAGGCTTTATGAAAGAATTCCTCCACATCCTTGAACCTATGACCATCATGCATCTCATATGTGAAAGTAAACTTCTTCCATAAACAAGAGCTTGCCACTTGTATTTTAAAGTTAAAAAAAACTAATTAAAAAAATGCCTATTGTAATCTTGATGCCCTCTTACACAAATACAAGAAATTCAAAAGAACTCAACATCACATCCTACTTTCTTGAAACCCTCTAATGTATAAATGCAATGTAAGAAATTGAAAAGCCCTCCCAATCATAGCTTACTATCTACAATTTCATGCAGTTTTCTTATACGAATTTTGGAAAGGAGATTTTTTCATTCAATGATAGAATTTTGTAACACATCACACCTTGTTGTCTACAAACCAAAATATCACAAAAAAACCATAAAACCAATTGCAAAGAAAAGGTAGACAATAAGAATGGGAAAAATGAAGACAAATAGAAAAAAAAAGAAAAAGAAGAGAGGCATCATGGTGAGAATAACAAACAACATCATTTTCGCTCCAAAAGTTCTTACACATCTATGAACTTATGACCACCATGCATCTCATATGTGAAAGTAAACTTCTTCCATAAACTTAAGCTTGTCATTGGTATTTTAAAATTAAAAAACTAATAACAAAATTTCTAATGCAACCTTGAAATCCTCTTATCTATAAACATAAGAAATTCAAAAGCACTTGACATCATAAACCATCTAATGTATAAACACAACACAAAAAATTCATAAACCCTCCATATCACACCTTACTATCTACATTTTCATGTTCTTTTGTAAAAATTTTGAAAATACAATTTTTTCATTTGATGATAAAATTTTGTAAAACATTACACTTTGCTCTTTTTCAACCTAAATAGGATAAAAAACCATGAAATTAAGTGTAGAGAAGAGGTAAACAAGTAGACAAGGATGGAAAATTTGAAGAGAAAAAGAAGAAAAAGAAAAAAAGAAGAGAGGCTTCATGGTGAGGATAGTTATAATGTTAAACTAGATTATATATAATTTATCTATAAGGTGGCTGATGAGTGGCGAGGTACCCCTACACTCAACCATACGAATACGAGCATACGCGCGTGATCCGGTCGAACTCCATAGACTAAATGCCTTAACGCCACAAGAAACACTTGGGGTTAATCATTCGTTGACTTCCCAGGCTTGCTTGTAAGTGTCACGATGTATGGTTAAGAAAGTCTGAGGTATGTGATTTTTTTGGTATTTTCGGCTTATCTCCTATGCTATCAGGGGAAAGGGTTGAGAAACTAACTAACTCTAACTAAAGATCTAAGTCTAAATTAACTAGTTTCAGCATCCGTTCCCACTTACCGGACACACCTTGAACTATGCAACTGTGGCTTACCAAACGCTAATCGTTAGTGGGATCGCCACACGTAACGCAAGGGCTCGAAGTGGTCGCACTGAGGCACCTATTTAGCCTATGTGTGATAAGCAGCCGATTCCTTGACTAGCCGTACACATCCATAGACGCTCGTAATCAAGTCGTACTTGAACGCACTAGGAAAGCAGTAAATGAAAGCAATAAATAAAGCCACGTGCTGCAAGGTTTATCCAATCAAGTTCGTCTTTATTGCCGTACACAACTTGGGTTTAGGTTTACAAGTTGCTTGAATAAAGAGCCGTTCACTCTAGGACTCCTACTGCGGGCACATGCGAAAAATTCTAACTCTGGAGTGATCAATCTGCCAGAGCTTCGCTACACTAGCCAGGATTGGGAAATGAAGGGAGTGCCGCCTCTTATTTATAGATATGGCGGCAGGACGCGATATCGCGTACGCGATATCGTAGGAGACGACGCGATATCGCGGCCCAGTGCAAGTCGCGTCTCATCATACCCCCATGACTGAATGAAAACTCGTCCTCGAGTTCCTTACAATGATATCAGGTAGGTATGGGATTATTAGGGGAAATGGAACTAATGGGATGACATGTGAACGGTCTTTATTACAAGACTTGACAAAAACTGGTGTTCATGACAACAAGGGTGAACACCTTATTACAATGACATCAGGCCACAGTTGGCAGCTGAGAGAAAAGTGGAGAGAGAATAGAAGAGAAGAAGAGCGAAGCGTCTTGTTGCTGCCAACGGCTAGATTGCGCCTTCCGTTGTCCGTTCGTGAGCACATTATCAATT
>MNCI01003413.1:142569-188041 GCA_015680685.1 Gnetum montanum | reverse complement strand
GATTCCTCAACTAGCCGTACACATCGGACTACTACTGGGATTACCAAGCGCAGAATCCTGGAATACGCTACTGGGTTACCAAGCAGCCAATGCTCGTAATTGAGTCGTACTCATGCATTGCATCAAGCAGCCAATTCCTTGACTCACCATACACGTCCGTAGATGCTCGTAATCAAGTCGTACTTGAACGTACTAGGAAAGCAGTAAATGAAAGCAATAAATAAAGCCATGTGCTGCAAGGTTTATCCGATCAAGTTTTTCTTTATTACCGTACACAACTTGGGTTCAAGTTTACAAGTTGCTCGAATAAAGAGCCGTTCACTCTAGGACTCCTACTGCGGGCACATGGGAAAAATTCTAACTCTAGAGTGATCAATCTGCCAGAGCTTCGCTACACTAGCCAGGATTGGAAAATGAAGGGAGTGCCGCCTCTTATTTATAGATATGGCGGCGGGATGCGATATCGCGTACACGATATCGCGGCCCAGTGAAAGTCGCGTCTCATCAGTGGCTCAAAGTGTACAAAATTAAAAAGTCAACCCATGTTTGAATGAACTGTAAATCAAAAAATACCTTGAGAATGATTATCAAGGTATTCATTTACTTATAAAGTAGATGCTACGTTGAGGACAATTGATATGAGCATACTAAGACCACTACAAAAAACACCATCTCTTCATCTCCATCCTATCAAACTTATGCTCTAAAATTAAAACTTGTTTCATTGTAAATCTACTCTCAAAATCTCAAAGAAAGAGTTTGAAATGAAGGATTGGAAGAAGGAGATGTTATTGAAACTTAGAAATATGTTGGTTCTATAGATTTTTTAGTTTTTGGATTTATTAAATTTGTTGCATGAAATAAAAGAGTATGGTAAAGAGCTAAACATTTTAGTAACATTGTAATCTTAGTGAGGAAATTCCATGAAAATTATGTGCTATTAGAAAAATTTGATTATCATAAACAATATATTTAGCTAAAAATATTATGTCAACATAGTTGTGCTTTCATCACTATGTGCAATTTTGTTCTTAGAGATGGCACCTTATGTGGTTCTATAAAGTTGTCTCATAATCATTCTATTCAATTATTAGGTAGATATATTTATTTGTAGAGATTTTAAAATAAGGATAGGTTCATAGCAAGCAAAAATTACTCAGTGGCAACATAATGTTGGTCGTTTAGGCATTGTTGAAGATCACATCTAGACATGACCTTTTTCCAAATGAACTATTAATAAGATGGATAAACAACTATTAGAATGAACTAAAATGTTTTATTTTCTAATTTGCAATGACCTTGCTATATTTTCTCAATCTTCATCATTTACTTTCATAGGACCTCAAGATAACTTTTACATTAATTTGGTTTTAGGTTCTTGTGAAGATATTGATTTATGAAGGAGTTGAAAGTTGGAGAAGATTTAGTGGAGGTTTTTCATCATCATGTAGATCTTTTTTTGTAAATTAAAATTGTTTTTTGGACAATAAAAATTAATAATAGAAAAATATTTATGTGTAGACTCATCCCAAAAGTCAAGAAAAAACATATGAATTCCACACATAACATATAAAATCTTGAAGGAAAAAATAAGAAGCTTAAAAAAAATTGTATACAATAGCTAAGCAAGGTTTTCATTTACAAAAATAAGATGCTTAGAAGACTTAGTTTGATGAGGATTACTTGCAAGCTAGGTAGAATATTAAGAATGCGAATAGAAGTTATAGACAAAGTTTAGTTAAGGCATCTAAATGCTTGATTAGAATCAAGAGAAGGAAATTTATCAATGAGTAGTAGAAACATTTTTCTTACATCACTAAAAAGGAATCTAGATAGTTTTAGCAATGTTTTCATCTTAAAGCCTCTTCATCATTTAATTTTTATTTTCAAGATATTTGCTCATTTTACAATAAGATTTTTACTAGAGAAGATGATAATTGTACTAATTTTATACAAAAATATTTAAAACTTAGCATTTGGTAAAGATGTAGATTCATATGGTTTATATGTAGAATTATTAAAGTAGGTAGGATATGCTATTCATAGAGAAATTTGGCATACATTAAATTTAGCAATGGAGCAAGGATTAAATTAATACTATAAAACTAGTAAAGCTATCTTGTTATATAAAAAGGGAAATAAAAAATAATTTGAACAATTATTAAATGATTATTATGAGTAATATTTTTTCTAAGTTGTTAGACACTATGCTAGAAAAGAGAATTAGTCCTTAGGTTGAAGGTCACCAAGCTAAGGCAAGGTGTCAAGTAGGTTTCACATAAAATCACTTAAGTATTAGTCACTTAGTTTTCCTTAGATACTACATGGAGTTTGCAAAAATGCCTAATGAACTTTTTTTATTTATTTTATTGATTTTGCGAAAGCATATGATTTAGTGATCCATGTAAAACTATGGTTGTGCTTGCATAAAATTGACCTCCCTTTAGATTTGATTGTAGCAACTTAAAGATTATATGAGAAAGCGATTATTGAAATTACAAACACTAATTTAGAGAAAAATTTATAATTCCAAAGCAAAATTGGAGTTAAGAAGTGTTTTTCACTTTCTCCAACTCTCTTTAGTATATTTATTAATGAAATGGAAGAACACTTGTGTAATGGGTAAGATAGTCATGCTATCAAAATTGGATTCCAAGTAGTAAATCTTCTTTTATATGCAGATGATGCTACCTTGATTTCCACTATTGTAGAAGGTATGCAAAATATGTTTTTAATCTTTGAAAATTATTTTTATTTATTTGATGTTTAAATGAATGTAGATAAAATCAAACTGACAAGAAATACCTATTAAAACTTCTATTTGGAGGTACCAATGTGTAGATAGTATATTCTTTTAAATATTTGGGTCTCATTTATATAGATAATTACATGTGAGAGAAGTACATTAAAATAATAGCAAAAATTTTTCATTATTTGTATGCTTTCAAAAATAAGTGCAAGGACTTAAGACTTTGGGCCTGAAAAACCAAGTACAAGGATATAGAACTCTAGGCTTGGAAGGTCCAAAAATAAAATTTTCATTCTATCATCTATATTTATTGTATGTATAGGTGTATTATTTAGGGACCTACACTCTGTGCTAAACTTTAAAAAGATATTGAAAGAGTGCAAAAACCTTTTCTTAGTAAGTTAAAGATAATGATACAAACACCTTATTCACTTTTATTATATGAAGATCATTTATTACCTTTAGAAGTAGAAGCCTTAGGCCAATTCATTACATATACTCATAGGTTTTTTTTTTGAGAATAAATGCTTTAATAATCCAAAAGTGTATTTCCAACCTTCAAACTTACATATTCATTTGAAGAATAATAAAGAAATAATTCTTTATTCTTGATGGAAAATTAGAATGGAATTACAAATGTTGGAAGTGAAGCATCCCAAAGAAAATTCATGTTGTAAACTAGAAAGCCTTGTGGCCAAATTTTGTCATGTAATTCTAGTCAGATTTGAGAGTAAAAATAAATGCATTTCCCCTCAAAAAATCAATCCTGTAGCTCTATTTTGTCAAAATTCCAAAGCATTATCACTTTGTAAAGTGTAATTCATGGTATGAAACATGAAAAATACCATGAATTATGCTAAAACTAAGGATTGAGAACTTAGAAGGGGGGATGAATAAGTTCCCCAAATCACAAGAAACACTTGTTATACAAAACACAAAAATTACATGGTTGCCCAACTTTGGTAGTTCACACTTGGAGGGTAGAATTCATGCATAACTCTAGACTTTGTTTTTTCCAAAACCTAGTTTAGAGGACATCATAGCCTTTACAAAGTTTGAGCTTCGCTAAGGAGAGTTTCATCACTGTGAAAACTCTTAACTTTGCAAGGTCCTAACTAACTCAAGAGTGGTTTAAAGGATTCCATAACCTTTACAAAAATTAAGATTCACTATGGAGTGTTTTGACGCTACACAAACACTCAAATCCCATAGGATATAGACAAGCTCTAAGATGATGCCTTCTTGTAAGAAGCACATTAATCCTAGTAGGGCTACAAGAGAAAAATAAAATCACAAGAAAAGAATGTAACTTAAATTACAAGTCCTTGTACTTTTAAGCATAATTCTACCAAGAAAATGATTTTACAAATGAAGTACATGAGTAAAATATTCAATGATTTCTTTGATAGTGACAATGCATGCACAACACTTGCACAATACTCAAAAGATTAAAGTATTTTTATAGCCTTGGAGTTTTCAAAAACACCACAAAATTCATGTAATAGCTATCTAATGACTAGTAAAGATGTCTCCTTTGAGGTTGGGATGTCTCTATGAAATTAACTTCAATTTTTGAAAGACATCTCCTTCATAAGTGGGATGTCTCTTAGGAGATGTCTCTATGGAGACATCTTTTCTAGAAAGGATACATCTCTTATTTTTTGGAAGATGTCTTCTCTAAATGAACTCCACTTTGATTAAGATGTGTTCTACTTTTTGGAGGTGTCTTCTCAATTTTTTGACTTTGGTTCCTAAGGCTTCCTCTTATTTAATTAGCTTTCTCTAGATCACTTCAGCATCTTCATGTAGCTCACAGTCTTCATACTCATTAATGCTTCCTTAAGACCTTGCAGTCTCATTTCTTTAATATACAAAATCATCCCATCCCACAAACATTCTATGTTCTCCATTTTCCTTAAGTTTTTGACATACCAAAAGGTCAAAACTATGTCCCTTTTTGGTGATGTTTAAAACTTAAGAAAATGAATTAGTAGTTTCCAAAATTTGTCAAGTCATATATTTTCACTATTGCTTATAACACTAGTTTAGTAGTGCACTATATTACATGAATCACATCCTTTAAGTCATATGAAATCTCATCATAATCACAATCACAAACATTAATAGTTCTAATATAATAGTTAATAGTAACAAGCTATTCAAGCTATCCAAATTCTTCCCCTTTTTGGATATCATCAAAAAGGAGTGGAGAAAAGCTCCCCCTAAACACATGCAAGATTTTTTTTTGTTTTTGAAAAATAAAGAGAAAACTTCAAATGGAAAGAGACTTACTTGATAGGACAGGGTCTTATTCCCATATCATTCCATAGAGTAGTCAATAATCACTCATCAAGGGATTTTGTGAAAGCATATGCCGTTGATTTTTCATTCCAATAAATTCTAGCTTTAGGTGTCCACATTGAGTACGTTCTTGTATAAATTGATAATGAATCTCAATGTTCTTGTTGTGAGACTGTTGAATTTGATTTTTTGAAATGTTGATGGAACTATTGTTATCATAGTAAATAGATGTAGAATGAGTTTTTATCCCTAAGTCTTTGAGCATTTCTTTCATTCATATGAGCTTAGCATAGTAGCTCCCAATTGAGATGTATTTAGCTTCTACTATAGAAAGTGCTATAGAAGTTTGCTTTTTGGTTGTCCAAGAGACAAGGCTTCTTCCTGGAAAAAATGTAATTTCCACTTGTACTTCGACAATCATCTAAACAACCTACCAAATCTGCATCATAATATCAAACAAGATCAAGTAGAGAATCCTTTGGATACTAAAGGCCCCAGTTAGTAGTACCTTTTAAGTAACGAAAAATTCATTTAACTATCTTTAAATGAGATTATTTTTGGGTGGCTTGATGTCTAGTACACATTCCTACACTTAATTTTATGTCTAGTCTACTAGTAGTTAAATAAAGTAGACTACCTATCATGCCTCTATAAAGATTGTGATCAATAGGATTTCCTTGATCATCTTTGGTGAGTTTAAAATTTTTAGCCATAGGATGTTTGAGTATGAGATCTTTGACATATTTGATTTGACAAATGAAGGTTCTATTTATAGATTGATTAATCTGAAATCTAAGGAAGTTTCTGAGTTCTCCCATCATGCTCGTTTCAAATTTAGATTGCATAAGATCTAAGAATTTATTGCAAATATTTTCATTAGTAGCACTAAAAATTATATCATCAACATAAATTTGAACTATAAGTAGATCACTTCCTTCTTTTATGAGAAATAAAGTGACATCAACCTTACCTCTTTTGAAACCATTAGATGTAAGATGTTGGGAAAGTCTTTCATACTAGGCTCTAGGAGCTTGTTTAAGACCATAGATAGCCTTATTGAGATTATAAACATGATCAGGTTTGATGGGATCTATAAAACCTTTAGGTTTTTCAACGTAAACTTCTTCTTATATAGTTCCATTTAGGAAGGTACTTTTTATGTCCATTTTATATAGTTTGATATTTTTAATACTAGTGTATGCTAACAGAAGTCTAATAGATTTTAGTCTAGTAATTGAAGTAAAAGGTTCATCAAAATCAATCCCTTCTTGTTGATTGTATCCTTTGGCAACTAACCTAGCTTTATTTTTAATGATACAACCATTTTCATGAATTTCTTTCATGAAGACTCATTTTGTTCCAATAATAGGTTTATGATTTGGTCTAGGTGTCAATTCTTAAACATCATTTATAGTAAATTGATTTAAGTCATCTTGCATAGTAGAAATTCATCCTTTTTGTCTTTCAGATTCTTTGAAATTTTTGGGTTCAAGTTGTAGGAGATATGATGAAAAGGACAAATTTCTTTAGTTTTACTTCTAGTGGAAATACCATCTTGTACTTGCCCAGTAACATCATTGAGGGAGTGTGTTCTACTAAGTCCAGGCATTTTGGATTGAATGGGAGATATCTCATTGAGTTCACGTTCTTGCTCTTCTTCATGTTCATTTTCTACTTTAGAATTTTTGTCAACTTTAACTTGAGTGACAATAGATAATTTTTGAATAAGAACAATTTCATCATTAGGTTGTGGAGAAGTAATGTCATGATCATCAACTTTAACATTTATAGTTTCTTCTACATTATTTGTCCTTTAATTAAAAACTCTATAAGCCTTGCTAACTAGTGAATAACATATGAAAATACCTTCATCAGTTTTAGGATCAAATTTTTTAAAATTATATTTATCATTTAGGATATAGCACTTTGAACCAAAGACATGAAAATAACTTACTAAAGCTTTTCTACCAATCCATAATTCATAAGAGGCTTTAGAGGTAAATCTTATTACTAGAACTCTATCGGAGACATAGCAAGTGGTGTTGATAGCTTTAGCCCAAAAGTGATAGGGAAGATTTTGCTCATTCAATATAGTCTTTCTCATTTCATTCAAGATCCTATTATTCCTTTTAGCTACACCATTTTGTTGAGGAGTTCTTATTGCAAAAAATTGATGGAGTCTGTTGTTCATTTAACAGAATTGCTCAAACTTGGAATTCTTAAATTCTCCTCCATTGTCACTCCTAATAACTTTAACTCCATAGCCTTTTTCTTTATGAATCTGATTGCAAATTCTTAAGAAATGATCAAATCCTCATCCTTGTGATGTAAAATGGCAACCCAAGTAGAATGAGAGTAAGCATCAACAATAGGTAGAAAGTATCTTTACTTTTCCAAACTAAGTGTTTGGTAAGGACCTACCACATCCATATGAAGTAGATTTAAGGGACAAGAGGTAGATATATAGTTTTTCTTACTAGATATTACCCTTGTTTGCTTTCCTTTCTAGCATGCTTCATAAGTGTTTAGATTAAAGTCTTTGAGTCTGGGCAATTCACTAACTATTGCTTTTGTAACAAGTGTCTAAATAATTTCTTTATTTATGTGGCCTAGCTTCCTATGCCACAAATGGGTATCATCTGTACAACTCACTAAGCACTTGGATTCATGGTTAGGATTATTTCCAAACAAAGTAATGTAAACATTTCCCTTTCTAGTTCCTTTTTATCACAATGTTTTTAGAGGTTAAATCTTGTATTCGACATGTTTCTTTAGAAACTATAACATTGAAATTTGAATCACAAATTTGACTAACACTAAGAAGATTATGTTTTAATCCTTTAATAAAGAAAACCTTATTTACAGTTGGTAGACATATACCTTTTCCTCCTATGATACCAATACATGTTATTGGAGCCACCATATAATCTCCAAATGTGACGATTTCATAATTTTGTTTCATGAAGTGGATGAAGTAGGATTTATCACCTATCATGTGCCTTGACCATCCACTATCAATATGCCACATGCTTGTTTTGACATTAGAAAGAGCTATTTGAGCCATCAAGTTCTTTTTAAATGTTCTCTTTTTTTGTTCCCAAACCTACAAAGATCCTAGCCTAGACTACTTTTGCAAAGACCAAGTGTATTGTTTCATCCTAAGATAGCAATATGCTTAAATATGACCATATTTTCCACAAAAGAAACAATTTAAAATTCTAGGCTTTGACATTTTACCAAACCTCGATTGATTTTCTTCTCTCAAACATCCATCTTTTGTCTTTTGGTCTTTTGGCTTCTCTAAAGAGTTCTTATTCATTTTCTCAATCACATTGGTTAGTTTTTGAATCTTAGTCTTAAGGTCTAAGTTTTCTTTCTTAAGATAAGAACATTAATCATTAAGAATTGAAATTTTCATTTCCTTGACATGTAATGCATCTTTCATTTCAACACATAATCTTTGGAAAGAAATAACTTCATGGAAAAATAACCCATACCTTTTTTCAAAGGAAATTTCATTATTTGATCTTGCCTTGTTGTCTAGATTATCATAGGTGTTATCAATCTTATAGTTATAATCTCTCCTATTCCTAAATGTAAAGAAGGGAATGAAAGGTTTACCTTTACAAATGTGATATAGGAATTGAATATAGTAATTAATGATGTCCTAATATTCTTGACATTCATTGCCCCTTCCTTGTTTATGTCACTTTATCTACAAGTGATAACCAGCCTCCAATGTCACTTGAGGATTGAGAACTTAGAAGGAGGGATGAATGTCGCAACCGAAAACGTCGATGGCTGGAAAACACCGGGAGGTTGCTGGTTGGATAGTCCTAAACCCAAATCTATGTGAGGGCCATGCTAGATAAAATGGAAGTGGTGTGCCCTAAATGGTCTGGTTGATCAAATAGGGACTTAGTCAGTGTCACTAAACCTTATGTAAATGTTTAATATGGAAACAATGCTTATAGCGTAAAATAATGATTATTAAATGCAAGGAAGCGAAAACAATGTAGAATGCAATGATAAGTAGGAAAATAAAGTGAACTAGAGTTAAGAAATGCACTGCTTCAAGATTACAGCTTTACTTTGTCAAGATGGATACAATTAATTGCGCAACGCTAGGAAGCACAGAGATCCCAAAAGTAACCAGGATGTTCAAAGCAAGCCAACTGTGTGCTTGAATGCATACTTAAGAGCTAATAATGCTAAAATTTGCTAACCAACAATTTCTAAAGTTTTCTAACCAAATTTCCAAAAGCTAAAAGTTCTGCCAAATACAAGAATTGCTAATTTGCCAACAAAAAATGCGAACAATGCTTAAAATTACCAACCAAACCTGCCAACAACCCCCAAAAATTTGCCAACCCTTTGAGGGTTACTCATCAAGGTATTTATAGGGCTAGGAGGATGCAAGAAATGAGGCTTGGATGACACATGTCTTAGACCCATAAGATGTTGACGTGTCCATGCTGCATGAACATGCAAAGCCAATCGTGAACCTGTCACGCTGTAATTACGCTGTCGGAACTAGAGATGCTGGGATTAGGTGTGCCAACGATGTAGACAAAGAATAAAGTACACTGATGTAGCGTAGTTGCCTGTTATGTTGTGCTACATTGTGGAGCATAGCATGTTGATGTAGTGTAGTTTCTTACTACGCTGTGGACCGTAGCATGTTGGCATAGCGTAGCTACTTACTACGTTGTGCTATGCTATGTAGCATAGCATAGCGTAGCCACTAGTTCGAAGAGGAAATTTGCATTGGAGTTAACTGCATGTGCTGGAAGCCTTTGAAGTGTTTTGGCTGGTTCTACATGTTTGCTATGCTACGTAGCGTAGCATAGCGTAGCAGCCAACCTTATCTACGAACCGCATCGAAGTTGCAAATGTTTTCTTGAAGCTTGATCATGCTAACAATCGCAACTGCAAATTGTTGATCTTACACTTGAGATGCCTTCTATTTTTTCTTGCATCATCGCTACGCTGTGCTATGCTATGTAGCATAGCGCAGCATTGCAGCCAACATAGCCTACCTTTTGCTCAATTTTTCATTTTCTGATGAGAAGCTCTGCCAAGGACTTGAAGTTGAACAAGGCAACTAGTTTTGAAGGCCAGAGTTCTTGCTGGGTTCAATTGGGATCACTCAGTAAACTAGGGCTTTTTGTTTTGCCTTTGCTACACTGTGCTACGCTACATAGTGTAGTATAGTGTAGCACTTCGTCTTGCAATAGTTTGGTCGCCTGAGAAACTATCTTTTGAGGCCTGCTATGCTACATAGCGTAGCGCAGTGTAGCAAACTTCTTGACTAGAAAACTTGCCGAACTATCTTGTTGATGTTGAGCATCATTGACAACCCTTAGCATGCTTTCTAAGTAAATTGTCAACTGGTTAAATTGTCCAAACCGGACAGTTTGAACTCATAGCATCTATTTCTTGCCAAATTGGTCATGAGGCTACACTTGTGGAAATGTTTGCCTCAGTTCTAGGACCTTGGTGAAGTAAGAATGCCTTGAAAATTTAGAGTGCTTCATTGGCCCCTCTTTGTCAACATCTGGAGGATGGACTTGAGAGATGTCGACAAAGAATATGAAACACCATGAAAGACAAAATGCTAACATCTTTGTTCAATGATTGCCAAGATGTCGCTTAGCTGTGCTTGAGAGTATTGCATTGGTTATGCAGGAGAAAGTGAAGGGTTAAGAAGAGGGAAGGAGGTTAAGCAGGGGGGAAATGAGGTTTAGAAAGATGGTAAAGATGAAACTTAGCAAGATCCCTCTTCGGAATGCTTGTGAGGGAGTTGTTTGCGTGGTCATCTTTTCTTTTACTAACCTTCAACCTCTCATCGACATGCTTAGAGAGGGTGATTGTGAAATAGTCTATGTGCCATTTTTTTAGGCACATTTCTATGTGTGTGTGAGCTTTTTCTTTATTACACTTTTGCCTTTTGTTGTTTTGCCATTTACATTTGCAAACAATCTTGTTGTTGCAAGACAAGTGTTTCTTTCCTAGGACAAGTTGTGTTACATTCACAATGGGGCTTTAACCTGCCTATAGGTGCTTCCCATGCAATGAATTGTGTTACATGCATCATGGACATTGCGGTTGGGCAATTGGGAGGGATTTATAGGTATCAGGGAAAACTTCGTAAAAGAGATGAGAGTGAATTGTGAGTGCAAGGAATAAGGTAAAGGGGTTTAAGGGATAGGACAGGATGTGCACTTTGAACTAGCCAAGCTAATCAAGACGACCACCTTGTAATGATGTAGTGTCTTGCTGCCATGGTGCAACACACCTCTGACCGACGTTCCTCCAGTACACACCCTACAAACACAATAGAAAGCAAACCAGGAGAAACAACGCTGATGTAGATTGAAGGCAAAGATCTTACTTACTGTGGATGCTGCTGGAGCTTTGGACATTGTTGCTGAGGCATGGGACATCCAAACTAGGAAGGCAACGACCTTGGTAGCATCTATGTGGAGGAGCTAGCATCGAGGAGGCTAGGAGTTACTATGAATGCAGATGCTCAGGAATTCCTGCCCAAGGAAAACATTATGTAGTTTAGCTATGAGATGGGCTACCCAATAGCTAAATGTCTTTTAGGATCGGATGCTGGCTAGGGTTGGAGGATAGCAACATTGTGGCTAGGCCACAATACTACTAGAACTCAAATAGCAGGTGTTGATTAGGGAAGCTGCTGCCATGGCGATGAGCCATGGTGGCGGTAGCTCCAGAGAGTCATCAAGATGTCATAAGACATCTTTGGAAGATCAACAAGATACTAGGGGCAATGGCGTTGCATATATTCCAGAGGGTATTTTCTTGGCATCATGAACTACATTCCGGAACTACAACGTCCCATCCCATGTTGGCACTGTGCACACTTGCTTGCTTGGTGAGTCATGATGCATGCTAGGGACATGCCACGAACCCAGTTTAAGGTCCTGGTAGACCGTGATGTGCTGGTTTAAGATCTCAGCAGATCATGGTGTGCTAGTTTAAGGTCCTAGCAGACCACCATGCTAGTTTAGAGTCCCAGTAGACTGTTGTGCTAGTTTATCATCATAGTGAATGGTCGTTGTGTTAGTTTAAGGTCCTAGCAGACTGTTGTGCTAGTTTATCGTCATAGCGGACAATGGATGAGCTAGTTTAAGGTCCTAGCAAACCGTGCTTTGCTAGTTTTATGTCATGGAAGATGGTATATGCCAGTTTATAGTCATAACAAACTATCTATGCTAGTTTTTAGTCGTAGTAGATGAATTTTTCCATTTTTACATCGTAGCGGACATGCTTTGCTAGTTTTACATCGTAGCGGACATGTGCTCACCTTTGCTAGTTTTACGTCATAGTGGACGTTGGTGAAGCTTTGCCAGTTTTACATCGTAGCGGATCTCTACTTATCTGCTTCATGCATCAGATGTAGTATGGCTTGAGATATGAGTGATTCACTAGATTTGCAAACTCGTTGTCATCCATGTCTGCCAGCTTGAAGGCCTCATTCCCAAAGGCTTTTGTGACCATATATGGACCTTCCTAGTTTGTTAAGAATTTTTTCATATGCTCACAGACACCCTTGAGAACGAGGTCTCCCTTCTATATTGGTCGTTGATATGGATTTGCATGATGTTTCTATCATTTCTTTTTTTGATAATGCTCTATGCGACCTAGTATTTGTGCATCCTCCTCCTCTATTGAGTTGAGGTTGATGATCCTCAACTCGTTATTCTGGGCTTTGCTCACAACATTCGATAGGATCATCCAGAGTGATGGCACCTGCAACTCAAGCGGTAACACTACTTCAGATCCATAAACAAGACTATAGGGTGTCTTACTACTGTAGTCTTGCATGTCATCCTATAAGCCCAAAACACATAGAGGATTTGCTCATGCCATCACCTCTTGTTGTTGTTGAGCATTTTCTTCAACAAGTTGATGATGAACTTTTTTGTAGCCTCTGCTTGTCCATTCACCTACGGGTAATATGGCGAGGAGAATGATTGTTTGATGCCAAGATTGTTGCAAAAGGTTCAGGTTTCTGCACTACTAAATTGTGGCCCATTGTCCATCACAATAGTCATGGGAAGCCCAAACCTTGTCACGATTGTATTGACCTAAATTGTTAGTGTAAGGCTAGAAGGGAAAAAAAACACTAAAAGATTATCGGGTAGACACAACTAACCCTGCCTTCACCTGAGGGCAAGCTAGAAAAGAAAATGAAGGTAGAGTGCCTTGAATGGTCTGCATGCAAATCAACCAAGGACTTCCTCAAGCGTAAACTATGGTTTGCGTTGGGGTTATCATAACAAAATGTAAATAGTGCGCACAAAATGTAAACAAAAACGTATGTAGAGCTGGTATTGCAAATAGAACGTAAATTGAATGTAAAATAGAGTAAACAATAAAATGGCTAGTAAAATGAACTGTATTGTATTGCTTAGAAAAGATGTGCATCAATCAAAGTGTAGCTGCATGTGTGGATGGTAGGTCAAGTGCCAAATCCCGGGGTGATGTGATGTTTCCAGAAGTGCTTAGATGCTAGGAGTCAAGTGTGCCCGATCAGCCAAGGATTACTAGTCTAAGTTTCCCAAGCCATTAACCTTCAAAATTACCAACCCCATTTATGTGAGTTAACAAGGTATTTATAAGGTTGGGCCAGCCTCGAGTGTGGAATTCAAGAATGGAATCAATGGCTGGGAGATGAGAGGAAAGTGGATCTAGTGACACGTGTCTGATGGACAACTGTATGTGAGTTGGATGTGTGTGGGCAAGCTATGTTCTGGACCAGGTGTATTGTATGTTACAACATGTGACAACTTACTCAATCTAGCATATGCTCATGGAAGCACATACAATTTGGAGCGTAAGAGCCTGACAAGCTTAAAAATGATGAAAATTTACAATGAAATTATAATGTACAACAAGAGAAATTGGCTCTAGCTCATTTGAAACTTCTGGATCTCTAACCTAACTACTACAGGATGTCGATTTGAGTGGTTCCATGGCTGTTTGAAGGGTTTTCGCCTGATCAGGACTTCCAGCGTGAGTTGATTTTGTCGTAGTGTGTCCTCAACGTGCGCATGCTACACTCATGCTACACTCATGTTGCAGTATGACTTCAATGTGACCTCAGCATGAGTGACTTAAAAATGATGCATTTCACTCCAAATTTTGATTTTTGAAGCCTGGTTCTTGAGTGCAACTACTGTTTGACTATGGTGGAAAAATTGAGCCTAAAAATGCCTTGTTTTGAGCCATTTATGGCAGGTCACGCTAGACTCATGCTGCCAGCATTACCACAGCATGACCATAGTGTGACCTGCAGTGTGACATGCAAAAACTTGCAATTTTCTTGGAATTCTGGAGGTTGAAGTTTGAAGTTGTCAACAATAAGTCTTGATGATGACTTGCACTTTGAAAACTAAATCATTTTGACTCAGTTTTGGGCCTACAAGTTATGCACGCTGCACTCATGCTACCAGTGTGACCTCAGTGTGTGTGACAGCATGCGTGAGGAAATGTGAACAGTTTGTCTTGCAATTTGAATTCTTGAATGCTAAAACTTGGAGTAGACATTAGTGGCCTTCAAGGATGGCTTATGCCATGGAAATCAGATCATTCTCACTCGATTTTGGATCTACCAGAGTCAGTCACACTGTGCTCACGTTGCGAGCATGACCTTAGCATGACTACAATGTGACCAAGAAAATTGCAAACCAGCATGAGTTCCCAAGACAAGCTAGCGTGTGTTATCCCAAATTTTTCCTCCAAAAGCTCAAGTGTGAGTTGTTATTACTTCAAAGTATTAGGCCAAAATTAGTGGTGTTTCAATGATGTTGTCCAAGATGAAGTGGCAAACCTACTGAGATGTAGTCTTCCTCAGGGGAATAGCCTCTATCCACTTAGTAAAATACTCAGTGGCGGTGAGGATAAAGCTATGCCCTACGAAAGAATTAGGCATGATAGGTTCTATGATGTCTAGTCCCCATCATTGGAAAGGCCACATGATTTAGGTCGAATGTAATTCTATAGGTGAAACATGTATGAGATTTGCATATCTTTGGCACGTATCATAGGTCTTGACTTTGGCTAGACAATCATGCTCCATATGAGGCCAGTAGTACCCTAGGCACTTGATTTTTGCAGCCATGGCCCTAGGTGCTATGTGTCCACCACATAGTTCTTCATGTACTTTATTAATAACCTTCTACGCTTGCTCCGCATTTATGCATTTCAGAAATATCTCTTCATAGGAATGTTTGCATAAGGCGTTGTCTCCCATGAGCACATATTGCCAAGCACGCTTGCAGATCACATCCCTCTGGGTAGATGTCTACTCTCTTGGGGACTCACCATGTTGCAGGTAGGCTTTAATGTTGGAGTACCACTCCTATGTATCCATAGCACTAACAAAGGCTACATGTACCACCTGAGTGATAGGCTCCGTAAACTTAGTGATTGAGGCTGGCAAACTTGCGAACAAGTGTAGTGGCACGTTTAATGCTAGGATGGCTAGTGCATCTGCTACGGAGTTTTTGTTGTATGGCACGTGTTGCACGTCCGTAGTTGCAAATTGTTTGAGCAAGGTTTTCTCTAGGTCCTAATAGGGTTGTAAATGTATAGCTTTGTAGGCATAGACCTTGGTTATTTGATTCACAACTAGTTGTGAATCTCTGTGAATCACTAGGTGTTGTATGCGTAATGCTTGGGTAGCTATGAGGCCCCTGAGTAACCCTTCATACTCTGCCACATTATTAGTACAAAGGAATGCAAAACAATAAGAAAAAGGTTTCATTTCCCTAGAGGGAAATGTAATGATGATAGCTACACTACCCCCTCACGTAGTTGAGTCACCATTGAAATGTAAAGTAACCTCAAGATGTGGCGGGACGGCGTTGATAGTGCTAACATGCTTGTTTGGGAATTCAGGATCTATGATCACTTGGTCAGTGACGGGTGAGGTCTTCGGTTGCATTGCTATAGCTTGACCTTTCTTCAATGACTGGCTCACATAATGCAAATCAAATTCTATTGTTATTGCTTTCCACTAGGCTATCCTGCTACTTTCATACAGGTTGTTTGTGATAGCCCGGAGTATGTTGCTCTTGCAAATAATGTTAATCTTTCTATGAAATAGGTAGTGCCTCCACTTCTTCAATGCAAACACTAAGGCATGGCAGTTTCTCTCCATCTCATTATATTTTTCCTCATACGCTATCAGTGCATGACTCAGGTAGTACACCGGTATCTCAGAACTGTCATCTGGTTTCTGACATAATAGTGCTGCAATAGATGTGTTCGAGGTGGCAAGGTAGATGAAGAAAGGCTTATCCCTCTGTGGTGGATAAATAATTAGGAGGTGCAAAATCTCTTTATTCAGATCATCAAAGGCTTGTTGGCATTGAGTTTTCCATTCGAAGTTAACCCCTTTCTTTAGAAGATGTTGCATAGGGTGTAACTTGTCAGTCAACTTTGCTATAAACCTTCTGATGAACTGTACTCTACCCTATAGCCTGCACAGTTCTTTAAGGTTTTTAGGAGGTGTTAGGTTGACGATGGCCTTAACTTTGTCAAGGTCCACTCATATTCCAGCCTCTGATACCACAAACCCTAACATGCATCCAATTTTCACCCCGAAGATACTTTTTTGTGTTGAGACGTAAATCATGCATTTGGCAACATTTGAGGACTACACCTAGATTGTTGGGATGATCAACAGATTCTTTAGATTTGACCACTATATCATCCACGTAGTCGTTCAGTGTTTCTAGGATGTAGTGGCTAAAGATGTAAGTTATGGCTCTCTGGTAGGTTTTTCTAGTGTTTTTGAGCCTGAAAGGTATCATAGTGTAACAAAAGGTTCCCATGGGATCATGAAGGTTATTGTTAAATGATGCTCCAGGTTGATGTGAACTTGGTTGTAGCTAGAGAAACCATCCATAAAGGATAATAGAGCATAACCAACCGTAGTGTCGATGAGTTGATCAATACTTGGAAGTGGGAAGTCGTCTTTGATCGTGGCCTTGTTTAGATCCCGGAAGTCTATACAGATATGTATCCCTCCTATTTTCTTATAAACCATGACAATGTTAGACACCCATTCTGGGTAATCAACTACCCAGATAAAACCATCCTGATACAACTTGGTGATTTCATTCCGTATAGCTAGTGCAATCTCTGGTTTAATTTTGTGAGCCTTCTACTTAATTTCTTTCATGCACAAGTCTAGGATGATGTTGTGCTGTATTAGCCTTGAATCTAAACTTGGCATGTCATTGTATGACCATGTGAAGACTTCAATGTTATCTTGCATAATTTTAACTACATCTTTATGCATCTGCGAATCTAGGAGGGAACTAAGTTTCAACGTTTTTATCTCCCCCCTGGATGTGGTCATAGGCATTTCGATGAGAGGGTTCTCAGTTATATCTCCAGCCTCTAAATATAGGGCTTGGACTAGATGCTCAGGCTAGTCTAGGGATGCTTCTAAGGATGCTACAATGCTAACTGCGGGTGATTCCCAGTCTATTAGCTCTAGGTCCAGTTGTCTTGTGAGTTTTCTGTATGGACCTGTTAAAGCTAAAGGTGAAGAGAGATCATGATAGATTTCCATTCTTGCTCGACCTACCAAAATGAGATGAATGTCTAGTCAAGAGATACCTATTTGTAGTAACTATGAATATTGAACATTTGCAAAGTGACGATAAAATGTGAACAATAGAAATAAGTATAAAGTATGATACAAAGCTTAAGATTTGCTAGTTTAAGGTCGTGGCGAACCACCTAGAGGTAAAGATGCAAAGCTGCTAGTGTAAAAATGCAAAGCTTCTAGTGTAAAGATGCAGAACTGCTAATCTAATGTCATTATGGACTGCCAAAAGATTAGAGTGTTAGGTTAAGGTCATTGTAGACTACTTAAATGCAAGAGGTTCAAAGCTACTAGTTTAAGGTCTTTGCGAACCACCAATCAGTTAGTGTATTAGTTTAAGGTCATTACAGACCACCAGAATGTGAAAGTTTGAAGGTGATAGTTTAAGTTCTTTATAGACCACTAATGAGATATTTTTGTGAAGGAAAATGACTAGTTTGAAGCGTGTTAAGGCTATTCGCATGGGCCCACCTGCCTTAATGAAAATAGTGTTGCTACATCGTGGCAGGCATGCTACATTGTACAGAGCTCCCACATTAATTGGGGAGAGAGAATGATAAGTTTTCTTCTCACCATTTTGGTTATAAATAGGGTTTTACCCCCTGTAAATTCATCATTTTCACCATAATAGCATAGAGCCCATGTTCGGGTCGTAGAGCGATTGTGCCAATTGAGAGCAAGGCGATTCAGTGTAGCAATAAAGAAAGAGTCAGCAAGAGAAACAATGGCTAGCTCCCAGGAAAGAACACAAACACCTGGCACTTTCCAAGGTCAACGAAGTGAAGAAAACCCTAGGGCATGTGTTGCAGGTGCACATCGTGGTGTGAGAGGAGACATTGTTGACCCGGTAGGCTGCTATGCTCCCTTTGTTTTTCCTATGGCTCTATTATTGCTTCTATTTTTTTTATTTTTGTTCCTGTAACTTTTGTTTTGCAATCTGTGTTTTTTGTCATCGTGTTGTTGCTATTTTGGCTTATACACCATTGCTATTGTCGATTTGGCTGCGACGGATGTACGGACGCTACACCAAGGTTGCATGCAATGCCGCTTGGACCACCATCACTGTGGCTATGATTGCCGTAGGGGCTTGGGCGATTTTAACCACTTAGCATACATGCAGTGTACGATCCTTAGGAGGGTTTAGCCATATGCATGATGTGACAGCGTAACACGTGTTCTATCAAGGTGTGATGCTAATCACTTTGTTAGGCAGATTTGTTGAATGGATACAATGTATTAAATTTTTTTTGTTTAAAAATTTGTCTTTAGTTTTGTTGTTGCTACGCTAAGCTAATTCTGCTACGCTATTGCCTTCATATTTTTTTTTGCTATGCTATATGCATGAAGAGAATCATGCTACCCTATCTGCTAAATGCTAATTTTGCTACGCTATATTTGAGCTCCACTCAAACATGCTATTAACATTTGCTATTGTGTTATGTAGGGTGGCACTAAGGCCAATCTTCATTATCCTAGAAATTGTAGGGGTCCTGTGCTACGTAAGTGAACCAGTGATCAATGTCCCTTTTCCCCATGCATGTGTGGGGTAGCAGGCAATCTAGTTCTGGGAAGGAGTGCAAGACTTCATGCAATTCCTCCTTCAACACTTCAGTGTGATTGTTTGGTCACACTTAGCAGAGGAGGTAGCGGCCATCATAACAGAAACCCTGTTGCCTGGGGAAAATCTAGGTATTCTAAGATTTTTGACAGATGGAGCAATTAACAGCAAGTAGGGAGAAGGATCCAATCAGCGCCCAAAAAATTTGAGACGTTTGGCTTGGATTTGAGAGATGCCTGAGTATAATTACTACCATTTATACAACACTTTGTTTATTATGTGTCACATGGGAATATGCTTCCAGAACCCACTAAGAACCATTTACTATGTTGATGGGTGAGTTTTGTAGACATGTTCCACTATGCTATGCAATGTTTACTACTCTAGGCAAATGTTAACAGTGTGTTTTTGTTACTAGGTTTTTCATCAATGAGAATGGACTTCACGATGATACGAATGTGTTGGCCTTAGCATAGATGGCGCTGCAGGAGTTTTCTTACACTAAGAATATGCACGCAGGTGTGATAGGCTAGTGCAGGGGTGAGTACAAAACCTACCCAACCTGGTATTCTAAGTTCTATGACAGATGCAAGGAGTCCGGTTGGTTGGATGGAGGATGGGCACCCTTGAAATCGATCATCGTTAAAGATGTCTTAGTTGATCTTCTACCATTCCCATCACCATTTAGACCTGGTAAGGTAAACAGTAAACTACTACATGTTCGAATGTTGTTCCTTTTTCTTTTTTATTTTTCTACTCATGCCTTGTCTAACTTGTTTTTTACTTTTTTGTATTTTTGTGCAAATTACTGTAGTGGTGAAGAATTCTGAGGAGGTGACGGTGATCACCTCTGGCAATCAGGAGGCCAACATCTACTTCAAGTGGGGGGGGGGGGTAGATGAGAGCCAATGCTAGTTATGCAACATGAGCTCAAAATCCCTGATCAAGAACCTTCAGGATGCTGGGGTCGTGGATTTTTTCCTAGCCATGAACCCCAATATCCTTGCTACTGAGATGCTCACCCTAGCTGACTCCTCTTCCGAAAAGGTAGACCGCTTCTGCTCATGTGTACACGGTGTGTAGGTGGTTCTTGAAGTCAATGAACAACTATTTGTGGACCTTTTTAGTGTTTCTACCGATGGTCTCCCTATAGGGTCAATGACTAAGAAAGAGGTGAACCATCAGAGGGACATTGAAGAGTGGCTAGGGGTTTCAAAAGGACGAAAGGGGATCCTCATGAAGAAGGTCAAGCTGAGAGCTGCCAAACATGTTTACCCTATCTTCTATGCCTATACGTTTCCCAAGCTACTTTCCCAAGGGAAGATTATTGGGATTGAGCAAGCCTGGGTGATGCAGGAGGTCATGGAAGAGGAAACCCACTACAACTGGGCTAGGCATCTTTGCAAAGGTTTGCAAGCTAAAATGGTTGCACTTCATAAGAAGCATGAGTCCCATTTCAATGTGCACCACACCTTTTACATAGCTTGATTGCTGCGTTTCATAGAGTTCTTGGTAGTTCGTGAGAATGTAGTCTAGGTTATGAGAGATTGTAACCAGATTTCCAAACCGTGGATCTACCAAATCCTCCAGACCACCCAAGCCCAAGATCCTCTAAAAGCTATTGGGAAGTCATTTTCCATGACGATTAAGATTGGGTGGCCCGCAAGTTCTGTGGCCAAGACATTATGGGAGAGGCGTTCCCTGCTACTACAGGTAACGTATCGCAGGGAACACGTCTCATCAATGAGACAGTGGCCACCAAGTTGCAGTAAAAAAGGTCTCATCTAATTGAGGAGCCACTCCATACGGATGAGGAAGGGGGGCAATCACTACGGTTTAAGTTACGCAGGATACAGCCTCCCATCGGTAAATGCTATTCTCTATTTTTTTCTTCTCCTTTTGATTTAAATGCTTGCTATGCTATGCTACGCTAGGTAGCATAGCATAGCATAGCACCTACTCTAAGCTAATGCAATTTAGGCTATAATGCGAATATGTTTTTTACTTCTAAAGGAAGAAGAAGAAGAAGAAGAAGAAGAATGTGATCAAGAGGTGTAGGCCCCCAAGATGGGGGTGGCAAATAAAGACGTGGAGGCCCTAGTCTCAGAGGAAAGGGACCCAGTCAAGAGAGAAGAAGGAGCCCTCGTCACCAAGGAAGGGGCTCCCGCTAACAAAGAAAATGCTCCTATTGAAGAGGAGGAGTCTCTTGCGGATGAGGAAGATGTTGGTGCCTTGAAAAGAAAGGTCCCAACAAATAAAGAGGGAGCCCGCATCAACCGGGAGGGGAATTCTATTGGAGATCCCTTTGCTGAATGTAGTTCAGCATCAGGGGAGTGGATGAATGCTAAGGGTGCTGCCATAGTTTTGAGCCAGAAAGGAGGGGAGCGGCAATTAGATGCTGGTGAGTTTGACAATATATTTGATGATATGTTGATGGGCGATCCCCCCGTTATCACCCCTAAGGGTTTACTAGGTAGGAGCCCTTATACTATTGTTTGTGTTACTAACAGCTTTATTGTAGTCCACCTCAGTCATTACTGATGCATTTGGTTGTATGAAAGACACCATTGTTAATGCTGTAGGACATCCTTTGATTCGCTTGGAACCATGTGCTGAGACCCTTGACAAGCTTACTTTCATGTAGGGAGTTGTTGACAACATGATTGGCCATCTCAGATAGGTCGATCCTGAAGTGGATAAGTAAAGTTTCTACGCTAGGCTTTTTGAGGTTGCTACACTAGACTTCTTGAGTTGCTAACTTCGCTATGCTAGTGTGACTAATGTGCTCTTTGTTTGGTTATAGCCTCTCGACTCAAGTGGGACCCAAAATAGGCATTGAAAGTTAATGCGCTACCTACATTCCTACCCGAAGTGGCTGAGATGCCTCGTCACATATACGATGAGGCTAAAAAATGTGCTTTGCACTTAGCATGCTCCTTGTGGGAGTGTAGGCATGTCAATGAAGACCTGTGGAAATGGATCTAGAGGATTGAGAAAGAGAAGGTTGAATTGAGCACCAAGGTGGGAGACCTCCGATCCAGGAATGAGTTCCTCATATCTCATGATAGCAATGATGGTAGTTGGCGCACGACTATCATAGATTATGCTAGATATTGGACAACTGTGTAGCGCAACAACGAGGCTAGTAGGGAGATAATAGAATAGCGAATGCATATGGAGTTGTTGGCTCAGAAGAACCAAGATTGGAAAGACTATAGCACTAGAGTTTACAAGTGGGGGTAGTCCCAGAAAAATCATAAGCACATTTATAAACTAGAACACACCACCTACTACAAACAATATCGAGATGCTTCAGTGAAGGCGTTTACCTATGAAGCATTTGTGAATGCTATTAGTGCTTCTGAGGCTTACAACAAGTTCATGGAGAAAGCTACTGCAAATGCTGAAACAAGTGATAGGTACTAGGCAGATATCATAGAGGAGGAGGTCTAGCACCACCTCAAGCTTGGTTTGGATCGCATACCCCTCAAGGTAGATGCAGGGTCGTCTCGGGTTAGTTACCTTTTGCGATGCAACAGTTTATGTTTTTTCTAGCGTTTATGTGTAACTCTAGCTAACTACTTCACTTTTACAATGCAGATTCCAGATGAAGGTACAGGCCCTGAAGAGGGTGGAAATGATGAGGAAAAAGAGGGCAATGCAGAGGAAGGTGATGCAACAGGGAACAATGTGGAAGGCAATTGTACGAGTGAAGATGATGTAGGAGAAAATGACTTATGATAGCATGGTTTTTTAATTTTTTGCAAAACTATTACAAACATTGTTTGATTAAAAAAATTTGAATGAAAGAAGCTAATTTTGAAAGAAAATTGATCTTATGCTAGCCTATGCGTTATCTATGTGATCAGTTTTATGTTTTGGTTTTTAATGTTTTAGTTTTATGCCATTTCAGGCCATTGCTAGTTTTAGGCCATTTCGGGCCATCACATGTGATGTAAATAGAAGAAATCTTGCCAATTTTAGGCCTTAGCGGACCATAATATAGTTTTAGGCCATTTCGGGCCATCGTTAGTTTTAGGTCGTTTCAGGCTCTAGGATAGTAGCGTAGTTTTAGGCCATTTCGAGCCATGGGACGGTAAAAAAATGATATGCTAACGATTTAGAGAACTAATTGGTACCTAGCATAAATAGATGGATGCAAAATAAAAAGGAGGTAAGTGTACTAAGGATTCCAATTGGGCAAGAAGTAGTGGGATTGCTATGCTATGCGTAACTACTTCTTGATCCATTATGGATTGGGTGAGTTGAAAGGCCAAGATGCTTTGCTACAGTCTTCATCTACATCGTTGTCCTTCGCTTGAAAGGGCAACTTAGTCCACACATTTTTGTTTTTTGAACCAGCATGCTGAGCCGTATCTCTTATTGAACAGTTAGTATCTACAAAGATAGGGGCTTCATTCTCAGAGGTTATGACCTCTGAGCCTTGTTCCATATCTACATTGTTGATAGCTTGCATTGCTACCTTGTTGCCATGGATTACCACCTCCCTGCCTACATAAGGTAGATGGATCTCCTGATGAATGGATGAAGAGACAACCCTAAGTTATGCTAACCATGACCTCCCCAAGATCATGTTAAACCCAAGCATCTCTTCGACCATGATGAACATTGTGTTTGTGGGGAACTGGTCCTGCTACCACAAAGTTAATGTGGACCATACCTTTCACCACAACCCATGCCCCATTGAATGACTTTAACCATGACGTTGTTGTAGGTTTGATCTGGTTGACCAAACTCAACTTATCCATAATAGAGAAAGGGATGATGTTTGTAGTTGCCCCATCATCGACATGTATCCTTCAGATCTTATGTTGGCTGACCCGAATTGTGATGAATAGGGGTGTTGTAGTCACCTGACCCTTTTCAGGATCTTCCCTAATGGAATCATCACAGAAAGTCAATTGGGATGGCTGAGGTTCTGCAGACATAGAAGAAAGCATGACCAAGTGGATCGCTTCCTCTTCTACTGACATGTTTTCATCAACCAAAATTACCATTAACATGCAGAACAAAGCCTCATGGTGTGCGGCAGATGTCATGATTAGGTCGTACAGGCTCAACATAGTATTTTTCTGTTTCAGGGCTTGCTTGACCTGAGTGAGAGTGCTCAAAAGGTCTTGGCCACCTTCCTGTTTACTACTTTTCTCCCCTTCCATTCATCTCAAGAGACAAATTTTCCAAGGAGAGACAGCTTCAGGTCTAGGTTTAGACCCTTTTGGGTGAGGTGGCGAAGGCTGTGCATGTGTAGCAATGTTATTTTTCAGAGATGAGGACATAGATGCAGGGGGTAAGGACATAGGCTTGGAAGTACCTAGGATAGTACTTTCCCTTGATGTCTCACCTGTGAAGTGCACTTCTCACTTCTTAGGATGAGAAGCATGTGAAGCTGTTGAAACACCACAAAATTCTGAACTTAGCACTTCTCCAACAAGAATCGAGCTAAGTCATGATGCTCCCTAGCATCACTGAAGCTTGAGGACCTCACAGATAGCTTCAAACGGAGTAAAAATGAGAAATAAATAGTTCACTGGGATCCACAAAAGACTACAGTGATATTTGGCATCAAACCTAGAAAATTTTCAGCTCAAAATACTTGGTTTTTACTAAGTATGCATCCTGTACGTTGGCCTATACATGCCCAACGTATGGCCCAGCATGTAGCAACTTTTGAGCCTAAAAAACTCATCAAAATAGGCCAAAATAGAAGGTCTAGACTCCCCATGACCTTTCCTAAGGTTCCAGGTAGGTCTCAGGCTCCTAACAATTAAATTTTTGGCACCAAATGGGTCATTTCCTACCCACACGCTGGCTCACACTCCCAGCGTGTACGCCCAGCATATGACTTCAAAGGTGATCCAAAACAGGCACTTTGGAGTAATATTTTCACAAGGAATTGACTGTTAGAGATAGAGAAATTGTTAGGCATCATCATGGGCTCAAGAAAATCAAGTTTTGACCTTGAAATCAAGTTTTGACCTTGAAATCATGCACTTTTAAGGTCAAACAGGCACTTTTAGGCAAGCTTTTGGCATGGGCGTGATCCTCAAGATATGGGAATCCATTCTACATCATCATAGGCTTCAAAAACTTCCATTTTTGGCATCAAAAGTATCATTTTTGGCCTCACACACTGGCCTATACGCCCAGCGTATAGCCATCATACACCTTAGAGATGAGCCCAAAACTCCATTGAAACGAAGTCAAAATGAGCTCCCAGATGACCTGGAGGACCACCAAGACTCAGGGATTAGTATACACACCCCATCATACCAGATATGATTTCTAAATTGCATTTTTCATGCTCACACGCTGGCCTATACGCCCAGCGTATAAGCCCAGCATGTGGCGAGCATGCTCAACTTCAGGCCTCCTAAAACCTTGCCAAATCAAGCCCAAATGAGCCAAATATTGATAGGTAGCATCCTCAAGACATTATTCATCTAGATAAATGGTCAAAACTAGCTTTAGACATCAAAATAGAGGTCAAAATCTTTCCCTCTTGACCACCTACTGTCTAGCGTATGGAGCGTATACGCCTAGTGTATGAGGGTACAAAAACACGCCAGATGCCCAAACTCACATGATGGAAGCTCTATGAACATGCCAGGACACCCTGAAGCTCAGAATGACATACTAAAGCTAGAAAAAGCATGGCAGAGCTTAGATCTACAGGCTAGAACCATGAAATCTATTGTACAACTATCATTCATTCGTTTTTTGTGGGCATGAAAGTTCACATGCTGAGGGTCTGCACACCTAGCGTGTGAACTGGACAGTGTTCATGCTGTACACTTGTAAAATTTTATTCTTTTACACTAGTCAACACCCCACCTATCACCAGATCCATACATTTTTCCTCCCATAGCCAATCATCCCACTCCATATCCGAATTCCATGCTCTAAGATCATATAAAAACCCCAATTTTTTACTAAATTAGGGTTTAGTGGGGTTCGCAGAGGGAGAAAAAAGTTGGTAATTTTCACACATAGAGCATGGAAGCATATATCTCACACACTAGGCATACATCCTACACGCTTAGCATACAGCATTCATGCTGTGCTTGCAGAAATTCCCAGTAGTTGTCATCGCCCATCCTCATCAACTAGGGCTATACGTCCGCCTTGTGTAGATCCACAATTGCATACAGACCGGTGCTTTGTACACACTCTTTTTCAATACATTTAATACATTTGGCCAACTTTCATTATAGTTTACATCATTTTCTATGTTTACGCATGTTTACATTTTCTATGTTTACGCACGTTTACATTTTCTGTACGTTTCGTACTAGTTTACATTTAGTTGCAGTTTACGTATAACCCAACATGTTGTAGTGGCAAACATTGGGGAAGTCCTTATTTGATCTGCATGCAGACCATCAAAGGTAGTCTGCCTTCATCCATTTCCAACTTGCCCTCAAGTGGAGGCAAGGTCTACTGTGCTTATCTATGAATCTTTCAGTGCTCGTAACATTCCAGCCTGGCACTGACGATTTCGGATGGTATAGTTTCTGGCGCTAGAAGGAGGGCCCTTCTTCATCATTTCTTAGATATACTTCGATCCAGGCCTGATCTCTTCAGATCTACTACACCACCTTGTAGATCTACTCCTCATGATTCCAAATCTACTCTTGGTTCTATCAGATCTACCTTCATCAGCTTTAGATCTGAGTTTTCCTCATCCAGATCTGCACGCTGTACCAGGTACATGCTGTGACTTGGCCTTTTCCTTTGCAAAATTTTCATTTTTTCTGGGATATACACTGCCTTATTCTTTCATTTTCATCTTAAAACACAACCATGAGCTTGTACGACTTAGTCATGACATCATTGACTCATCATGAAGCCTTAGCGCAAACATTAGCATCCATTCCTATTACAGAGGACATCCCTGCTAACATGAAATCCATCCATGCAATGATTTAACAGCACACACCACAAGGATTGGGTTCAAACACCTTAGCCTTCTATGATGATACAGTTAAAGTCAACCTCGAACGAGGGGAGGTCACAATAGCTCCGTTGTCAATTAGCATACGTGTTGGGCAATGTACCATTCGTAGAGTACACGTTGATGATGGTGTGACAACAAACGTTGTTCTATACTTCATCATCGACAAACTAGGCATGGTAGATGAGATCATGCTAATAGAAACCATGTGTTTAAAATCTTTCAATGGATCACATGTCATAGTAAGGGCACAATCAACTTAGCCTTTGTGGCAAGAAAATAATTCTCCACCAGCATGGAATTCAGTGTCATAGAAGAGATGCCCAGCTTCAACATGATTCTTGGTAGACCTTGGCTAGCACAACAACGAGCCATTTCCTCACCGATACATCAAGAAATCCACCTTCCATACGAAGGTGGACAAGTCATTATACATGGTGACAACACTCCCTTTCAAGCTGACCACAACATAGACATGTCATAGGTCTTGAAAGAGGAGCCTCTTGAAGCAACACACACAACAACAAACGCAACACCTAAAGCTAAAATGCCTAGACAAGTGGCAACCAACACAGTATTTAAAGCTAAAATGCCTGAACGAGTGGTGAAAACCATAAGCCTCCCAGCAAAGCCTAAGCCTAAAATTCTTCCAAAACCACATCCAATTAGGAGACAACCACATGATCAAAGCACCCCTGAGGCCAAAAACAAGCTGAATCTCCGCAGACTCTTCACATTCTTTTGCGGTGAATATGTCATGTTTGTTTGTATTGTACTAGCCTACGCATTCTCTCATGGCCCAAAAGGCCTTAAACTATCACTGTTTCACATTATTTTCTATTTATTGGTGCATTTCAGTTCATTTTTTCTACAGTTGCTATTTAACATTGTTTTCTCTAGTTGCTTTTATTTACAGGATCATACAGACGCACATGCATGCAACCACAAATTCATCCTAGCATCATGACAGTAAACTGATACCACAGATTCGTCCTGGCGTTATGACAATAAACTAGCACCACAACTAACACATCTAATCCACGATCCTAGAATCATGATCTAAAACTAGCACCACCACTCATCCTGGCATCATGATGATAAACTGACACCACAGTTCGTCTGCAATGACAATAAACTAGCACCCATCCAGTATGACATTAAACTGCCACAGTTGTATTCGCCAGAGTCTACTAAGACTATAAACTGGTTTGCCTCTCCACATTTTGCCAAGACTATAAACTAGCAATGTACCGTCCACTACGATGCTAAACTAGCAATGTCCAATGGGTTATGACATAAAACTAACCCACGATAGTCCGCTACGACTATAAACTAGCAGCTTCATCTCTAGCCTTCCAATTTGTAGCTGCATTCAAACTTCATCAGAGCCGCTGCCTCACTCATCATCAGCTGATCCTAACAACATTGCTGCCATTCATATTTAGTGCCTGAAATCTCATCTAGTGCCTTTTTTTCATCAGTTGCTGTTCAAGTCTAAGCTTACTCACTCACTCATGGTTTTCTTGTCTTTTTGGAGTTGTGTTTATAGGATGACACTCAGAGGTGTTCGTACGAGAATGCACTTCGTCACAGTAGCAAGGTACCACATTGTTTCTAACACACGTAACAAGGTTAATCAAGCCATTCACTAGTACATTTCCCATTACATTTCCCATCTATTCCTCAACATATTCTACTCAGTTACACCCTAGACACACCCAGTGCATCCCAAAACATTGAGCACACCGTTGCACACTGCAACACTTTTAAGTAGTTGCAACACACAACATCGCACTTGAGCATGAGTACAAGATCAAAACAAAGCTCTCGCCCAAAAAAAAAAACAAAAGAAAAAAAAAACAAAAAAGAAAAAAAATAAAAGAAAAAGAAAAAGAAAAAACAACAAAAGAGAAAAAGAGCAAAGAGCAAAGAGCAAAAAATAAAAAAAGAAACACAAGACCCTTGGCACTTCCCATACAAGCCCTAGGCGGGAAGGCAGTTGTCTTGGAAGCAAGTACTCATGTCTCAAACGCTCAAGTAACATCTCATTGCGTGGCTTTGCCTCTCCACTAATAGGTTCCCTTTAACACTAAATAGAGGCCGTGTTCCTCCAAAGAATGCAACACATCATCACGTGGCTTTGGTTGTGCCAACAAGTCCTCTTAAACACTAAACAAGAGTCATGTTCCATCAAAGGATGTACACCTCATGTCTTGATTTCATGTATGCTAGACAATGGCTGTTGACAAGGATCAACATGACCCGTATACACACCAGAGCATCCCCTTCACCATGCACAATCCCTTGATCAGTTTTGAATCCACACAATTTCCATTTCCCTATCCAGCTACAAACTTCATTTCTCCAATCCCATGTACTACTAAACAAGAGTCATGTTCTGCCAAAGGACGTACACCTCATGTCTTGGTTTCAATTTTGCTAGACAATGGCTATTGACAATGATTAACATGACTCGTATACATACCAAAGCATCCCCTTCACCATCCATAATCCCTTGATCAGTTCTCAATCCCCATAATTTCCATTTCCCTATCTAGCTACAAACTTCATTTCCCCAATCCCATGTACTACTGAACACAATGCGATGACATCTGGCCAAGTGCCAAAGGACAATATTTCTACCAAGTTGCTTGTGGTGTTTTGTAATTCTTTGTCGAAACTTCTCGGGTCAATTCCTCCAAGCGTCAACAAAGAGGGGCCAATGAAACACCACAAAATTCTAAACTTAACACTTCTCCAACAAGAATCGAGCTAAGTCATGATGCTCCCTAGCATGGCTGAAGCTTGAGGACCTCAAAGACAGCTTCAAATAGAGTCAAACTGAGTAAGAAATGGTTTCTTAGGATCCAAAAAATACTACAGTGACATCTGGCATCAAACCTAGTAAATTTTAAGATAAAAATACTTGGTTTTCACTAAGTATGCATCCTGTATGCTGGCCTATACATGCCCAGCGTATGGCCCAACGTGTAGCAACTTTTGAGCCTTAAAAACTCATCAAAATAGGCCATAATAGAAGGTCTAGACTCTACATGAGCTTGCCTAAGGTCCTAGGCAGGTCTTAGGCTCCTAAAAATCAAATTTTGGGCACCAGATGGGTCATTTCCTGCGCACACGCTGGCTCACACGGCTAGCATGTATGCCTAGCATATGACTTCAAAGGTGACCCAAAACAGGCATTTTGGAGTAATATTTTCAGAAGACATCAACTCTTAGAGATAGGAAAATTTTTAGGAATCATCATGGGATCAAGAAAATCAAGTTTTAACCTTTAAATCATGCACTTTTAAGTTCAAACGCTGAGCATGTACATCCTACACGCCCAGCGTGTATGCCCAGCATGTGGCACCAAGGACAAGGTCAAATAGGCACTTTCAAGAAACTTTTTGGCATAGGATTGACCCTTGGGACATGGGAATCTATTTTACATCACCACAAGCTTTGAAAAAATCCATTTTAGGCACCAAAAGTATCATTTTTGGCCTCACATGTTGGCCTATACGCCCAACGTATATGCCCAGCGTACAACCAACATACACCTCAGAGATGAGCCCAAAACTCCATTGAAACGAAGTCAAAATCAGCTTTTGAACATCCTAGAGGACCACCAAGGCTCAGAGATCAGTGTACACACCTCAACGTACCAGATCTGATTCCTAAATTGTAGTTTTCATGCTCACACGCCGGCCTATACGCCCAGCATGTGGCTAGCATGCTCAGCTTCAGGCCTCCCAAAACCCTACCAAATCAAGGCCAAATGAGCCCAAATTTGATAGGCAGTATCCTCAGGATATCAGGCATCTAGATCCAAAGTCAAAACTAGCTTCAGATATCAAAATATAGGTCAAAATCTTTCCCTCTTGACCACCTACTATCTAGCGTATGGAGCGTATACGCCCAGCATATGAGGGTACAGAAACATGCCAGATGCCCAAACTCACACGCTGGAAGCTCGATAAACATGCCAAGACATCCCAAAGCTCAAAATGACATGCTAAAGCTAGAAACAGGATGCCAGAGATCAGATCTACAGGCTAGAACCATGAAATTTGTTGTACAACTATCATTCATTTGTTTTTTGTGGGCATGAAAGTTCACACGTTGAGGGTCTGCACGCCCAACATGTGAACTGGATAGTGTTCACGCTGTACACTTGTAAAATTTTATTCTTTCACACCAGTCAATGCCTCACCTATCAACAGATCCGTACATTTCACCTCCCATAGCCAATCATCCCACTTCAGATCCGAATTCCACGCTCTAAGATCATATAAAAACCCCAACTTTTGACTAAATCAAGGTTCAGGGTGGTTCACAGAGGGAGGAAAAAGTTGGTCATTTTCACACATAGAGCACGGGAGCATAGATCTTACATGTTGGGCATACATCCTTCACACTAAGCATACAGCATTCACGCTATGCTTGCAGAAATTCCTAGTAGTTGTCATCGTCCATCCTCATCAACCGGGGCTATACGTCCACCTTGTGTAGATCAACAACTACGTATAGATCGGTGCTTTGTACACACTCTTTTTCAATACATTTAATACATTTGTCCAACTTTTGTTACAGTTTACATCATTTTCTATGTTTACGCGCGTTTACATTTTCTGTACGTTTCGTACTAGTTTACATTTAGTTGCAGTTTACGTATAACCCAATGTGTTGTAGCGGAAAACATTGGGGAAGTCCTTGTTTGATCCGTGTGCGAACCATCTAAGGCACTCTACCTTCATCCATTTCCAACTTGCCCTCAAGCGGAGGTAGGGTCTGCTGTGCTTGTCTATGAATCTTTCGGTACACGTAACGTTCCAGCTCGACACCGACAATTTTGGATGGTACAACTATCTTATGCAGGGTGGGGGCTATTGAATGGCTTGGCCCCCTGATAATGAATGGTGCTAATGGTGTTAATGTACATGGTGTTGCAGTTTTGCTTACAAGTGGTGCAGGGGCGGATGCTTGGGGAGGGACTCTTAAGACAAATGGTTGTTGCGGGGTTAGATTAGCCGTTGGTGGACTAGCATGCTACGCTGAGGCACAGGGACCACAAACGGCTACTGGGGTAGTCTAGGATTACTGTCAATGTTGATGGTGTTGATAATGTAATTGTCATTATTGGCGTTAAGAGGATCTGTGTAAATGTGTAGGGATTGATTTTCAGGGTAGACCGGGTTCCCTTTATCTAGAACCAGTTTCCCCTAATCAATCATCCTTTGGATGTCATATTTTAATGCCATGAAGTAATCCATGTCATGATCACATTGTTGATGATAATCATAGAATCGCTCCAGCCTGAAACCCTTAGGAACTGGGGGCTCATTAGGCAAAGACAAAGAGGGGTTCCTAAGGAGTTCACAGTACCGCTGATGCTTCCTAGCTCCCTCCTTCGAAATCAGCTTATGTTGGATGTACCCTGCCACCAGTACTTGTTTCAGAAGATCTGAAGGCTTGATAGGCAACAGGGTATACTTTTAGTGATCTTTATGCTCAAAGTTTGATTTAGGTGGTGCAGATGCTTCAGGTGTGGATGTGGAAGGTTGAGGTGCGTTTTCCTGTTTGGGTGTGGGATTAGTTGCAGGTGTGGCCAGTTTCTTGTTATTCTTGTTACTGTTGTTAGGTTTGGCCTCATTCACCACAGCGGTCATTGTGGCTGTTGCAGCCTTACCCATGTCTTTGTCCTTCTTCATGAAGGTATTCTTGTATGTAACATAGGTTGGGTCTTTGCTTGCCTCAGCCACATCCTGTATGCTCTTAGTATGGGCAAAATCTTGATTAAGAGTGCATGGAGCAAGATAATACAACTTGGACTTGATAAAGTCATTCACTGCATCCTTAAAGACAGCCAGCAAATGGGCCTCCATGATGGGTTCACAGATCTCATTAAGGGTAGCACTCCAGTGTTGGATGAACTTCTAGACTAGTTCTAATGGATCTTGTTTCACACTCATCAACTAATCTAACATGACCTTTGCTCTCAAGTTGTACTTGAAACACATCACAAACTGGGTCAGAATTTCCTCTAGGGTTGATATGGAGGAGCATGGAAGGGTGCGGTACCAGTCCATGGATTCTTCAGTTAGAGACATGGCAAAGACATGAATGATTATATGCAACCATTATTGCAGAAGAAGGGACTCAGACCTGAACGTAACAAGATGTGTGTTGGGATCACCCTTCTCATTGTATTTTGTGAAATGGGGGAGTGACATCCCAGGGGGTAAAGGTAGTGTAGGGACTGCCGAGCTAATGGGATCATCTTGGCAGAAGTCCATGACTTGCACTATATCAAAACCGATAACCTTGAGGCGTTTTATTTCCTCTGTAAGGGTCTAAATAAGCTGGAATGCTTGATCTAGACCTGGAGATGATGTGGATGATTGGGGAACTACCGGGGCAACTCCCCTCTATGGCGTGGTAGGGGCAACGACATGACCCATAGGTGATGCCATTAGAATGGCCCCTATGAATGATGCTGCTTGTGTTGTCCACCACCTGGTAGGTGGTGCTATTGTAGCAGTAGTTGCTGGTTGTGCTATAGCGTAGGTCGCTTGCATGGAAGGTGGGATAGACCAGAGTCCCGTCCTAGGTTGTACTGCTTGTGGGACTTGGTAGGTTTGTTGGCTAGTGTAGCGGGACATCTACGACGGTTACAAAACAAGGGAGAAGTGAATGGGATCCAACAAGTAGATGGGCCTAGGCCCATCGTTGATAGTGGGGTAGGTGTAAACATAGGAATGGACACAGAGATTGCATGCAATTGTGAGGTAGGCATGGTATGAACGTGGGGCAAGGTAGCTGTGATTGGTATGTGATGTGATACAGGAATGGACTGGGGAACAGTTGGCAGAGTAGTGGCTAAGAATAAAATAGGGGAGTAGGGGTGTTGATACACTGAGGACATGACATGGTTACCCATTGCTAATGTAATCGGGGGTTGTGACAATGCATATGTGATCATGAAGGAAACAATAGTAGATAGCAGGTTCATCTAGAAAGATGGGGTAGAAGGGATGGTGGTAGGGTTGGTTTGACCTCACCCATTGGATTAGGAATACAATTCCTCTTTCCCATCTTGAAAAGCCTTATCATGGTGAGACGCTGTGTTCTACAGCTCCCTAGGCCTAGTCACCTGAATCAGCTGATTTATAAGCCATTGATACATTTTTGTCAAAGGATTGGAAACATTGGGAGTGGGAATAAATTCTTTCCAGTTGCAGTAAGCTAACCCGAAGCTACGTTTGTCTTCAAGTTCTTCTGCATCTAAGGACAGGTTTTCCTGCACCTTAGCACAGAGAAAGTTATATCGCTCGTGTTGTTGGGTCAAGCCCTCAGGTGCCCAGTTTTGGATTCTAAGGGATTGACGTGGCCCAGCATTGGGCTGGGTAGTTGTTTGGCACCTATGATGCCTTGAACCGTGAGGGGAACCTCAACATTAGAGGTGGTAGCAACGGTGCTTGAGGAAATCATTGTCATAAAGCTAAAAGGGTTTTCAAATGAGGAAAATAAGGAGATCAGAAGGTGATCAAAGGCTTTATGTCTTGTAAGATTCTAAAAGAACTGTCAGAGCGATCGATCTATACCACACAATGCATAAACAACCGCAAAAGGGTGTCATGTTTACGCTAGTGTGTGACGGGGTATAGAACACATGCAAAACTACCGTGAAAAAAAGGGGTCAAATGGTGATCAGAGGCTTTATGTCCTACCAAATTTTGAAGGAACCATTGAAGTAACTGATCTACACCACACGATGTGTAAATAACTGCAAAAGGTTATCACATTTATGCTAATGCATGTCGAGGTGCAGAACACTTACAGGACTATCGTATAATATAGAAAGGGCACTAAAAGGCCCTCCTTCTAGTGCCAGAAAATTGTAGTGACCGAAAATGTTGATGGTTGGAAAACATTGGGAGGTTTTCAGTCAGACAGTCCTAACCCTGGATCTACGCGAGGGCCGTGTTGGATAAAATAGAAGTGGGGTGCCCTGAACGGTTTGGTCAATTAGAGAGGGACTTAGTCAATGTCACTAAACCTTATGTAAACATTTAATATGGAAATAATTCTTATAGCATAAAATAAAAATTATTAAATGTGAGGAAGCTATAATGATGTAAAATGCAATGATAAGCAGGAAAATAAAGTGAACTGGAGTTAAGAAATGCACCACTTCAAGATTATGACTTCACTTTATCAAGATGGATACAATGTGTTGCACAATGCTAGGAAGCACAGAGATTCAAAAGGTAACCAGGACGTTCAAAGCAAGCCAACTATGTGCTTAAATGTAGACTTAAGAGCCAATAATTCCCAAATTTGCTAACCAATAATTGCTAAAGTTTGTCAACCAAATTTTGCCAAACGTTTGCCAACCAAATTGCCAAAAGATAAAATTTTTGCCAAACACCAAAATTGCCAGTTTTCCAACAACAAATGCTAACAATGCTCAAAATTTCCAATCAAACTTGCCAAAAATCCCCCAAATTTTGCCAACCCTTTGAGTGTTGCTCGTCAGGGTATTTATAGGGCTAGGAGGACATGAGAAATGAGGCTTGGATGACACATGTCCTAGACCCATAAGATGTTGACGTGTCCATGCTACATGAACATGCAAAGCTGGTCATGAACTTTTCATGCTACAATTATGCCATCGGAACTAGAGACGTTGCGATCAGGTGTGCCAACGATGCAGACAAGGAGTAAAGCACACTAATGTAGCGTAGCTACCTGCTATGCTGTGGAGCGTAGCATGTTGGCATAACGTAGTTTCTTACTACGTTGTGCTATGCTGTGGAGTGTAGCATGTTGGAGTAGCGTAGCATAGCGTAGCAATGAACCTTATCTACGAACCAGGCTGAAGTTGCAAACGTTTTTTGGAAGCTTGATCATGCTAACAATCGCAACTACAACTTGTTGATCTTGCACTTGAGATGCCTTTTGTTTTTTCTTGCACCGTCGCTACGTTGTGCTAAGCTATGTAGCATACCGTAGCGTAATAGCCAACATAGCCTGATTTTTGCTCAATCTTCCATTTTCTGATGAGAAGCTCTGCCAAGGACTTGAAGTTGAACAAGGAAACTAGTTTTGAAGGTTGGAGTGCTTGTCGGGTGCAATTGGGATCACTTGGTAAGATGGGCCTTTCTGTTTTACCTTCGCTACACTGTGCTATGCTACATAGCATATCATAGCATAGTACTTCTTCTTGCAATAGTTTGGTCACCTAAGCAACTATCTTCTGAGGCCTGCTATGCTACATAGCGTAGCATAGCGTAGCGAACTTCTTGACTAGAAAACTTATCAAGTTGTCTTGTTGATCCTAACCACCGTTGACAACCCTTAGCATGCTTTCTAAGTGAACTATCAACTGGTTAAATTGTCCAAACTGGACAGTTTGAACTCATAGCATCCATTTCTTTCCAAATCGGTCATGAGGCTACACTTGTGGAAATGTTTACCTCAGTTTCAGGACCTTGGTGAAGCAAGAATGCCTTGAAAATTTAGGGTGTTTCAATGAATAAGTTTCCTAAAGTACAAGCAAAACTTGTTAGATAAAACACAAAAATTATGTGGTTCCCTAACTTAGGTAGTCCACACTTAGAGGGTAGAATCCATGCACACCTCTAGATCTTGTTTCTTCCAAAACATGGTGTAAAGAACACCACAACCTTTACAAAGTTTAAGCTTCACTAAGGAGAGATTCATCGCTATGACAACTCTTAACCTTGCAAGGTCCTAACAAGCTTAAGAATGATTTAAAGGATCCCATATCCTTTGTAAAAATTAAGCTTTGCTCTAGATTCTTTTGATGCTACATAAACACTTTATCCCATAGGATCTCGACAAGCTCTAAGATGATGCCTTCTTGCAAGATGCACATCAACCCTAGCAAGGCTATAAGAGAGAAAAGAATAATAAGAAAATAATGTAACTTAAATTACAAGTCCTTGTACTTTGAAGCACAATTCTACAATCAATCAAGCAAATGATTTTACAAATGAAGTGCAAAAGTACAATATTCAATGATTGCTTTGATAGTGAGAATGCATGCACAACAACTGCATAATACCTAAGATATTGAAGTATTCTTATAGGCTTGGAGGTTCTGAAAATACCTTAAAATTCATGCAACAGCTATCTAATGGCTAGTGAAGATGTCTCCTTCAAGATTGGGATGTCTCTTTGAAATTAACTTCAATTTTGGGGAGACATCTCCTTCATAAGTGAGACATCTCTTAGGAGACATCTCTATGGAAACATCTTCTTTGGAAAAGAGATGTCTCTTTTTTTTGGGAGACATCTTCTTTGAATGAACTCCACTTGGGCCAAGACATCTTCTACTTTTTAGAGACATCTTCTCAATTTTTGGACTTTGGTTTCTAAGGCTTCCTCTTGTTGAATTAGCTTTCTCTATACAACTTTAACACCTTCATTTAGCTTGTAGTCCTCATACTCATCCATGCTTCCTTGAGTCCATGTAGTCTCCACTTTAACATCTCTTTGTAGATCTCATTTCATTGACTTGCAAAATCATCCCATTCCACAAATATTCTATGCTCTCCATTTTATTTAAGGTTTTGACATACCAAAAGGTCAATAAAAATAATGTAATTGAAACTCATAATGTCAAAAATGCTAGCATTCCCAATGTGATTGTCAAAAAAACTACAATTTTGGATCATTGAAAATGCCAAAAACATTATGTATAATGCCCAAAAACTTACGCAAGCCAAGACAACATAGAAATAGAAAACTAAGGCCTATAAAACTAATAATTAATATTTGGGGGGACTTTTGAATCATTTCAAACTCTAATAAACTTGAGAATTTTGAAGTAAGTAGAGATTTGAAAGCTTGAAGCCATTTCCGCAGCACCAATCATTGAGAATATCAAGAGCCTATTACAACTTGTAGATCAAGTAAGCTAGACATGTTTGGAAAGACTATAGAATATACCCTACTTACTTGCATGCCAAAGCTTCAACAACATTTTCAAAGAGATCTGTGGAACATTCATAATTCCACACTCTATACTTTCTCATATTGTACTATATAGTATTAATCCAAAATTTTCAAATGTTTTGCCACATATTTCACATGTTTTTGCATTATTTCTTGATTCTCATATAACCAACATTGAGTCTACATTGTTCACATGTTATCACCTATTTTTTTTTATTTTCATTTGATAATAGACTACTAAGTCCTTGGGTGATTGACAAGATCACCTAAGGTACCTTAGATCTTTTTTGAGGTCCATGGATCTTAAGGTAAAACTATTCTACATGGATCTATTTACTTTCCACCATTGAATTTTTTTGTTATAGTCTTTTGGCATTAGAGGAAGGACCTCTGCCTTGCTTTCTTATCCTAGAACTAAGAATAACCACTATTTTCTCATTTTGACCAATCATTCATAGCATATTCAATGTGTGTAACCTATTTTAAGTGATTTTTGGTACCAATGTTTTTGAGCATAGTGTTTGTGCTTCTTGTTCCTCAACCACTAGTGTTTTCCAAATCCTAAAAAAACATTGATCTATGGCTACCAAAATCCTCAAACTCTATACTTATTTCCCTTGAAATCCCCAACAAAACTCTAGTTTAAAAATGTTGTAGCTGATTGACCATTTTTACAATTTCAAAAATTATTATTATTACATTTACTATTCATTGTACTTGTTTCAACATTCACATTTTTACAAAGTTTTTCTCATTTATGTTACAATTACATTTAAGATATATTTCATTCATGTTGTCACAGTAGTGACACTATATATAGCCTCATTTACATTATTTAGGCCCTTTGCTACATCTTCATGATCCCTTGATTTTGCAGCATTTATGCCTTTTGCATCAACCATTCTACCATAGAGCACTGTTGATATGGCCTCCAACCAAGAATTTGCTTGTATCTATGATCCTATGGACCCAACCATGGTGTAATGTAGGTAGTCCCTTAGGTGTCTAAGATGTAGCCTAATGTACACAAACATTGATGAAAAGTACTACAAATTGATTTGTGCAAAAATATAAGTTGGTTTATGCATCCCACACAAGGGGCTAGACTCTAAGAGTTAATACAAGTTGATCCATAAGAATGGGAAAGAGTACATTTCCTCACCTAATGACCATATCAAACTATTGGAATTTTACAAGTGCATGTTAACATAACTAGTGGATGTAGATGATGCAACGAGTGAAGAGGGTAGTTTAGAGTAGGATCAAGAGGATCACAGATACTTTGGAGCCTATTACAAGATTGATACTCATTTAGGGGATCCTTTATAATAATCTATTCTTGAAGTAACCATGTTCAACATTGTTCCCCTCATTTCTATAATAAACCAAACACCTTTTGTAACCTCCATGAATCAAATGTCTCAACCCACTTCTTTGTTTGCTTCTATGTTTATCTTAACACCATTCTTCAAAGTACCTTAGCCTCCACCAGTAACCCCTTCCATGTCCCAATCCTTTATAATTTTGGCTAGTCCCTCTTCTGGGCCTCAAATTCCACAAGTTTCATGTAACCCATTTGTCATCAATACTCCCTTTGCTTCACACATTCTAGTAAAAACATCATTTTCTATATTTACCCCTTCTACGATAATGATCAAATGACCTCTTTAGTCCATCTCATTTCCTATTACACAATACTAAATAGTTCCATCATTAGTGCAACCCTTAAGGATAACACAAGGCTTGGATCAAGCCTTCCAAATGATCCAAAACCGTACTGAGGAGTTGCAAAAACTTAAAGCTAGTACAACCCAAATGGTAAAATTCATGGACTTCTATCATGATGATCCAATTAGCTCAATTATCCCTTAAATAAATTTACCCATAGGCATCTCCATTTTCCATTTCACCAAGTATAATGATGAAGGTGATCCAAATACATATCTCATCACATCTTCTTAAAATGTCTTTTGTTACAAGCTTGGCCCCACACTGTGATGAATGATGTTTTCACATGCTTTGATATCGGGTACCCAATATCAGATCCTTGACATCATGTATCCAATGTCGAAGCCCAGGACATGATGTCGGATATTCGATATCATAGGGTATACACTGGCATATAAATATAGCACTTGGGCTCATGATTTTCATATTAGTTTTTTTCATAGTTAGTGAAGATCTTGTAGTTTGTTTTCTCTAGAGTTAGAATATTTTCTGAGTGCCCATAGCAAGAGTCTAAGTGTGTATGGATCTTTTTTTGAACACTAATGTACCTAAGAACAATAGTGTGACAAGAATAAAAACAAACCCTTTTGACAATCCTTGCAGCACTGAGGATAGATTAATATTTCCTTTAATGCACTTTATTTTCATATACTTTACTTTAATGCATTTAAATTAAGCAATTAATTTCCAGTTATTAATGAACACAAGCATGACCACTTTGAGCATATATATAGTGCAAGGTAACCTAGCAATGCTTAACATTTGGTAGCCCAGTAGCACTATATGTGTTCAAGATGTGTCCAAGAAAGTGGGATAGGTACTTGTGCTAGGCTAGCTAGGTAGTAAATGAATTGGATCTTAAATTACTCTAGCTTTATTTCTTGTTGTAAATGATTAAACTTATAAAATATAAAATGAGAAAAATCGTGTACCTCAATTACACTTAAATCAATGTTCTCAATGCCCATTTCACTTCCTAGAGGAACTAGTGCATTGGAGAACTATAGGTCCATGGAATTTGACTAGATCATGTGTGAATGCCTTAGTGATTCATATGGTTGGACATAGGTCTACCTCATCACTCATCAGGCTATGTTACACATCTTCCTTAAGTCCTTATCAAGAAAGGCTCTAGACTAGTACCACATGTTATCAAGAGGTTCTATCCCCTTCCTTGATGACTTGATAACCTAGCTTGTCAACCACCTTAAATACAACTTAAACCTAAACACAACATTAGACCAGCTCATGTAAGTGAGATAGTGACTACTTGAACCTATCCAAATGTTTATTTAGATATGGAATGAAACACTCAACAAGATTCCAAAACCCATATTTGAAACCCATCTACTAGTTATTTTCAAAGGGGTACTCAATGAATTCGTTAAGTTAAAACTCTACTACTTACATCCTCAATCATTAAGTTAGACCATTTGACAAATTAAGAACATTGAATAGGCCACTAAAGCTAGCAATAATCAAATGTATGTGGCCTACAAAAACCAATACATAATGAGGAATAAGAATAAGACCAAGCAAGCATAAGTAACCATGGCCATAGTGGCGAAAAACACAAAACAAGTAGAAGTGTGAAAGTCATCATTACACAACACATCTTCTATCTCATCTTAACCATATACTTCATATGCTTCCAATCAAATAAGATCAAACTTCAAGCACATGAATAGATCCATGTATACAAAATTTCCAATGAAACATTATGAGCTTCTAGAACAATTTCTTAGAAACAACTACATCCAACATAAGCAACTATCAAAGAATGCTCATAAGAGGCATGATCATCTTTGTGAGATCACTAGAGACCCAATGGTAGTAACCAAATATGATCCCAAAACTACCAAAGTACTTTAAGCTTGAGAGGTTTTTTCATTATCATCAACTAGCTGGTCACTATACTAATTTTTGCTTAGACATGAAGAATGATCTTCAAAAGATGATCGATCATGAAGAGCTTGTTTTGAATGAATCAAACTCTTTAAAAACCAATAGTGACCCTTATGGTTAATAACATCCAATAGATATTTACTTCAACATTAAAATATTTCAATGGATTTAGGATAGTAGTGTAAGGTTCTCTTTTGTTCAACTTTGTAGCTTGGGAACAATTCCCAACATATGCTAACTTCTTAATAGTCAAAGAGATGCCTAGTTTTAATTTGATCCTATGGAAACCATGGCTAGAAAACCTATGAGCAATTCATCTCCCATATACTAAGATATTTACTTATAATATGAGGATGGTGAAATTATGATTTGTGGGGTTAATATGTTTCTACCATCCATGTTGACATTGAATAATGAACTTACACTCAAGCTAAGTGATGAAGCATGTGTTGTTTGGCCATGTTGATGGGATGCTATCAACATGACCTCATCGATGGGTTCCCATTAGCGTAGGGTTTGCCTTGTCGATGGGAAGTTGTCAACATGGCACCCTCTCATTGCAAGAATGTCTTATTCGAGTGGCAATGTACCTGGGCACATTTCATGAATGATAATAAGATAAAGATTAATTCTTATTCATTGCAGCCCTTTAACTTAGATTAAATTTACATTCCATGCAATTTACATTTCATGTACTTAGTTAATATTTACATTTCCATGCATATTAATGAATTGGAAAAATGAGAATGACCAGTTTCAAGTGTAAACACATATTCACTTGGTAATCCTAGTAGTGTTATTACTTGGTTTGCCCAATAGCATAGCACTTGGTAATCCCAGTAGTGGATACGTGGGTTTAGGATGTGTACAACAAACTGGGAATAGACACTCATCTTCTATAGGCTAGTTTAAACTTTAGTTTCCATTGTTAATTAGTTTAAATAATTTATTTCTTTATTATCATTAGAAGTAGCATAAGGCGGCAACAACATCAACAATCATATGCCTTACTTTGGACTAAAACATACATGATAAAGCTACCACTAGTCTAAGTGGGAAGACAACAAACTGTGATCAAGGTAGAAAGATCTAGATGTCACAACTAGTCCCATCCATGAAATTTGACTAGATCCTGCATGAACACTTATGATTCATATGGTTGGGCATAGGGTGTACCTCACTGCTCATCATTGGCACCATTTCTGGGGATGGTGCTAGTTATCTAGATTAGTTATATCATGCATGATTGCTATAAATGCATTAATGAACTATCTTTGGAAAAATACTAAGTCACACACCTCATACACCAATAACAATGTCTCTTTCACAAGGAAATGATAATTCATAGTATGGAGAGAAAATTCATTGAAGAATTAATGAGATATATGTTGAAGAAAATTGGAGTGACCAACCTCATGTAAGGGTTTCATATGTTCATGACCACCTTGATGATACTTAAGAACTACATTCATCTAAGACAAACAACCCTAGAGGAGATGAAGTAAGTTGTGGACTAGGAAAGGCCTTAAGGCCTAGGACCTTCTCAAAACCTAAGAAAGATAAATCAAGGAACTATGGGAAACATCATCAAAGCCATGACAATCCTCTCAGTTCCTCATCTTCCTCTTCCTCTTCATTGTTTAGTTCTAATGAAGATGAATGTAGGTATAGAGACAAAGCTTCACTATGTGGTAACAATCAAGGTATAAATCAAAACCATAGAAAAAATCAAAGACCTCAACATGAACACACTGAAAACTATCAAAATTGGGCAAATAGAAATAGCAATTTTCTCCATGACATGTTTGATGACAATGAACCCTTGTTGGCCACTAAGAGCTTGATGCAAATCATAGCAGTAGAAGATACCCCATGGGAATTATAGGAAAAGTTGCATAAAAAGGATTGATATTGTTGGCACATTTGGCCATTACATGGAACAGTTGGAATATTTTGTTCAAANTTCTTGGAGAAGCAAGCCACTAGTAAAGAATCTTGATGTTGAAGCCTTCTTGGAAAGTAAAACTAAAATGCCAAGTTATTTCCTTTAGTGAAGATTGGAATAACAAATAAAGGAGGTGATTATTTACCACAAGAAAGCATACTCCCTGTTAATATTGGCAAAATAGACAACATCGTGGGTAATGGATTATCAAGAATAGGTTAAGAGTTGGAATCAAGTGAAGGACCTAACGGACTACCAATAGGTTTTAAATTCCATAAATTTACATTATCAAAGGATGTAAAGGCTTCTGTATTACAGACGAATCCAAATTCCTGTAAGTCCAAAGACCCATTGTTAATGCTGCCGGAGAAAAAAATAGAAAATCGGAAAAATAGAATTGAATGTCGTGGTTTTGGGGCAAATACATTGGCTTGTGCCATTCAGAGTTGCGCCCGCACATCGGCTGGATTTATGTTGCCGAACGAAGCCGTAGCCGACTCGCTGGATGCCAAAAACCATGAACCCGAGTTCATGGAGCGTGTGGAAGGCCCTTCTTTCACGACTGAGCTGTATTGAAGGGGTTTCGAGCAGTAATCGCGTGTAGGCTGTACTGAGGCTAGTTCAAGGTGGAACGCAGCAGGCACATCATCGATTTCAATAGAGATACTTGTGGCTATTTCTGAAGATGGATTTCAGAAGAATGGATGCCTATTTCATGCGATGAAAAAATTTGGGTTTTCATCCGCAACAATGGAAAATGCCTTAAAATCCCTACTCAACGTTGCTTGAAGAATCTGCACCAAATGTTGGAAGAAAACTTTATAAGCCAAACAGTTTATCAGTCATCACAGACAGAAAGCAGCGAAATATATGAAGCGATGATCAAATCGTATAATTATCAAAACCTGAAGGGCATTTTTGAGAGGCAAAGGTTACAACAGTTGTAGATCCTTACGGAACACATGATGACGTCTCCTAATGTGACGGCTAAGTCTTCTCCTGAGATGGCAGTTGTTGGTAACGATTTTTGGCCGAAGAAGATAATTTGAATCAGTTGCTGGCAGTTGCAGGATTGGTATTTCAGGCCATCCCAAATTTAAATTTCAATTATCAAAGATGCAAAAAGGATAAATTAACTACCGCTACCACCAATAAGGTGGATATTATATTATATTTTTTATGAAAAAATCTTAGAGCTTAATGACACTTAGTATTTAAAATTTTAATTAAATTAAATTAGATGAGGGATTTTAGATTTATTTTAATAAATTACTCACAAAGGCAATATTTATAAATATTAATTCCTCCTAACTTTATGCATAACTTCCTAACTATATAACTCCCTCCTAATTAAATGGGTAAGTTGTAACCTCCTTGCTTGGGAGAAAAGTTAGCTAGGATATTTTAGCATGTAACTACCTTGTAAACCTTATAAAAGGGACTTTTGGGAGGACTTTTGAGAGGACTTTTGGAAAAAGACTTTGGGAGGATCTCATACATCACACATTTGGAGATCACTTTGGAATGCTACTAGTTAGCACTTAGGCTCTCACTTGAAGACACTTTGGGGTCTTGAGAAGAGCATTTGTAAAGAAGATTTGTAAATATGATTGCTTGTAAGATGGCTTGCTAAAGGAAAGATTTTAGCCTCTTTGTCATAGTCCTATGAGTTATGTTTT
>MNCI01003413.1:118886-133149 GCA_015680685.1 Gnetum montanum | reverse complement strand
TAGACTAGGCAGTTGAACAAAATAGGAAACTTTCAACAACTCACAGTACTTGGCAAAGTTGGCTGAATCTCTTTAAAGTAAGTCATTTGTAGTTTACACACAACGCAATCATTACATTTCTTACAATCACACGCCGCAACAACACACACACATACTCACATTAACTACTGATTTTATTTGGAGGTATCTAGGCCTTGGTGTTGCCAGAGACCAGCAAGCACCTAAATTCTGTTCGAGGACACTCGTTGGTGATCGTGTCCCAAACGGTCGCCAACAGATATGAGTAATATCCCTAAATTTATGGGAGGCTATGATTTTGATCCACAACATCACTTATAAGCCTTCCATGATACCTATGCCTTGCAAAACATTGAAAATAAGTGGCAAAAGCTTAAGCTCTTCCCTAGTACACTAATAGATGAAGCTGAAAGTTGGTATAGATAATTGGAACCAAGTTCCATCCACTAGTGATTCACAATGATAGAACTATTCAATGAAAAATACCACCTATGCAAGAGTATCTAGCCTAAAAAAACAAATTCAAGGGTGGAAGCAAGAAAATCATAAACCCTTGGATGTGTCCTTGAATAGATACTATTTTCTACTACATAGATGTCTTAGCCATGATTTCTCTCAGAAAGAGCAACTTTTCCACATCATAGACAGGCTTCATAATGAAATAAGGAAGATCCTTTGGATGTATGCTCAAGGTCGATTATAAAAATTAAAAGATCATTAGATACAAAGGCTAATCAGGTAGGCAGCAAAAGAAGAAGAAGAGCTATGTAAACAAGAGAATGTTGAGAAATATCGCTAGGACCCAGATCTTCAAAAGAAGAGGGTCCATATCTATGATGAGGAAAAAGAGGCCCCTCTCAATGAGTTGATTACATAATAAACCTTGTCACTACAAGAATCTCTTAATGAACTCTAGGCAAGGCTAGATAGGATGTCAAAGTGGATAAATGAAAGGGCTATAATGTTTGTAGAAACTGTAGAGGAGAAGTTAATACAAAATGAACCAGGCGATCACAATAAATGGAGGATGCAAAACTAAGAAACCACTAGGATCACTTATCAGCAAATAGGAAACAAGGCTAAAGAAAGTGAGGCTATAGACTCAACCATAAACAAAGATGATGGATGTGACATCTACATATATGACCACTTGAAAAGCCATTGCCTAGTCGTGTCACATCTACATGAGTATTGGGCTTTTACATTAAATTCCAAATTTGTACAAAATCACATGCCTAGGAAATTTTATTTTTCACATGGTAATTATAGAAAGTTCCACAACCAATCATATTATCCTAAAAGAACTTATCACTAGCCTCAACACTATCATCAACATATTTGTGGGGGAGGCTACCACCAAACTAGCCCTACCCTTACTACTAGTCAAACCCATATGGTTATTATGTTTAATAACCTATTTCCCCAACTAGTTCTACCTCCTCTACTTCAAATTACTACTACCACTCTCCTGAATATCATTGAGCTGTGACATCTTTTGAAGGATCACACCTCACACCTCTCATCCTTCATCATATCATCAATATTCTCATACTTCCCTCCACCATATGTCACCAACAACAACATAAGAAGGCTCAACACCAAAACATTAACAAGAGAATGCCACTTGTGCTACACATGTACACAAAAATGATAATTTTAGTAGACCTCCACCACAATCTCAAAAATACCCTTTCTTTATGATAGTTCCCACATGTAAGCATAACACTTATGGACTTACTAACTCATCCAAACCAACATACTACCAATAAAGTACAACACCCTTCCTTTCACAACCAATGTCCTCTAATCCTATGTAAAGGCCAACATCCATTGTTACTCCAACACTTGATAGAAATGATGAATCTAGCACTGTGGAGAGACAAAAGAAGAATCCATGCATCACTAATAGTAAAGGGGGTAGTTGTGGACTAGAAATTCAAAATATTAATATAACCCACAACAAAGCTAAGGAACAAGTGTGTGAGCAAAGACTAGCCTACATAGCAGCCACTAAACCAGAAGACACCCAATGGCTTGAAAATGAGAATATAAAATTGTTTCAAAGATGCATGGAGGCAATTACTTTTCTAATTAGTTCTATAATTAATAAAATGGAGAAAACAGAGGAGTTAGACACAGATATCTTACACTTTGATTATACACTAGAAGAGGATATTAAACATGGAGACCCGAGAATTAAAATAAAAAATCAAGAAGAAGAACCAAACATATTTGGATCTCCCAAAGTGGAAACACCTTTAAGTCTAGATCAAGATACATCATTGAATGATTCAAATGAAACTATCACAAATGTTAGACTTGCTACCACATGATTACTTAAATAAGTAACAATGATAGATGGAAAACCAATGGTGTATAACCAAGGGATTGTGCAATCCATCTCCCAAATATGTGACCATAAGATTTGTTGTGGGAGAGATGCTCCATCCTATTTTAAGAACTAATAAGTGTTTTTCACCTTTTTTAATAATTTTTTATCATTTTTCTATTTCTTCTAAAATTTTTTGATTCTTCATATGTTTTCCATTTCTTAATATTTTTCTTTTCTTTCTATTTTTCTCTTTTCTTAAATCATTTCCTTTATGTTTTATAAATGTCTTTTATATTTCCATTAATGATATTGCCATGTCATGATGCAAAAGTTAATGCTATGTGTTGGGTTTTTATGCTATGCTATCAAGATGATTAGGTAAGTAATTATGTAAAGAAGTGAGACCACCTCATCCATTCCTCCAGTTCTCTGAATAAAAGGTCTTTTTCATGGATTTTTTTTCTTCTTTTATGTAACAAAAGTTAATCAATGATCATTGTAACTTGAAGAAAGAGTGAATGACCAAGTGGGAATGGCAAAGGGTGTGACCTCAAGGGAACTTGTTGGGTTTTCATTTTGTCTTCCTTCATGTGGTTTATGACTTCTCTTAGAATGTATCATCACTCCTCCATTGACCAATATAAAGGAAGCTCTGTCTTTTCATGGTGTGGTTCCTATTTCAAAAAGAAAAAAAAGAAAAAAATAATAATAAAAATGAGACAGAGAGAGAGAGAGAGAGAGAGAGAGAGATAGAGAGAGAATAATAATGAGAATTCAAAGCACACCCCTTAAACACAGTAATAGGCTACAAGCACTGATTATGGGGCTAGAAAGACATGTTACACATGCTTGAAGGCACCCCTCTAACTAAGGCCCTTCCTTCCTTCTTGTCATTTCTTCTCTTTTTGGAGTGATGTTTGTCCTTTGAGGTGGTTGTGGACTCATGGTGGTTGGTAGGAAGAAACACATCAATGTAAGGTTATTATTCATGGTATGGACTTGTTCTGAACTTGGATGGATAGATATGATGATCATTTTAATCACATTTTTCACAAGAACCTATTGTGGACATGGACAAGTACCATACATCCCTATCTCTGTAATCCCTTCTCATCCCATTATTCACCTCACTATTGCATGCAATTATGAGCCTTTTGGTTTTGGGTAGTATGGTGCAACATCCCAAATATGGAAATTGTGTGTTTTTTGGAATGAAGGCATGATCTACATTTAACTTCTTAGGTTCCCACGAACATCTATAGAAGTGGTTATGCAAGGGCATTATGGTAGGAGCTTGCTTTGGGGAGGATCCACTTGCATAACTTTTGTTGATCATGGCTTTGAACTAACCTTTACATCTTCTAGAATAGTAATGATAGTTTCTCTAAATTTATGCATAATTTTGGGACTACATATCACTTTCAATTACTATTTTTCTTTTCCCTACTTTTTTGTTAAAATATCCTTCAAGTTCAATATTTCATAGTCATCTTCTGAATTAGACCTTTGGTTTCAATTATTCGAAAACTTGTGTGCTTCTGGAGTTATTCTTATTAGTCATGGGGTCTAGGGATGTTTGCTTTAAAATTTTGAAATTTTTCTAACATCTTATTTTCAAACATCATGGTAACTAATAGTAATTAATCAAAATAATGTGCATAGCTTGATGACTTTAGTTACCTCATAGCCTTGGGCATAGTATGCTATCATCACCTTGTGCTTAAATGAAAACTAAGGAATCCGAAAAGGGTTAATTATTAAGTAAAATTTACCAAAACTAATGTTGATCCTTTAGTGACTATAGGTGATGTTAAAGAAATGTCTAAGGAAGAAGGCCTTTTGCCAAGCACAAAAATGAAGCTAAGAGGGGGACAATGGAAGATATGCTCATGAAAAAATTGTAGCACATACAAGATAGATGCTCAAGCATCATAGGATTGCTAGATCCATGGGATGATGAAAAGAAATTTTAGTCCATCCTTCAAGAATATTCCACATAACCAGAGAAGCATTGACATAACAATCTAGGTTGGAAGTTTTCCACTGCTAGTGGCAACAAGAAGAATAATCTTTAACAGATTCTTGAAGACCTTTGAAAATTTTGTAATCTTTAATGTCTATCTAGTCCTTTTGTCACTCTATCATTTTGTATACATCCACTAGAATAAAATTTTGTAATGCAGCACTTAGTTTTGTTATGTCAAAAGCTAGTCAATAATCTCATACATTCCCAATTTTGTAAAGAACTCAAGGACAATTTTTCATTCATTCATGGGGATATGATGAGATACGGTCTATTGCATCGACTAGGCCTCATCAACTAGGCCCCATCGATGTAGTCTATTGTACCGATGCGGTGATTGCATCAACACAACCCCATCAATGCAATTTCTATTTTTCTCTATAAATACGTGCTCACAACGATGTTTATGCAATATTTTGGTCAATAGAGTAGTTGAATTCTTGCAATTTTATTCCATAATCTTAGAGAATAGTCTATGAGTGCCCATAGTGTGGATCTAAGTTAGTTGTACAACATCTTATTCAAGTGGAAATGTACCTAGACATATTCTATGAATGCCAATAAGATTAAGATTGATTCTTATTCATTGTAGCACTTTGACTTAGATTAAATTTACTTTCCATGCAATTTACATTTCATGTACTTAGTTAATGTTTATGTTTCCATGCATATTAATAAATTGATGGAATTAGTGCGACCAGTTTTAAGCATAAATACGTATTTGCTTGGTAATCCTAGCAGTGTTATTGCTTGGTTCACCCAGTAGCATAGGACTTGGTAATCCCAGTAGTGGATGCATGGGTTTAGGACATGTACAACAAGTTGGGAATGGAAACTCATCACTCATAGGCTAGTTTTGACTTTAATTTCCATTGTTAATTAGTTTAAATAATTGATTACTTTATTACCATTAGGAGTAGCATAAGGCCACAACAACATCAAGAATCATATGTATCACTTTGGACTAAATCATATGTGACAAAGCTACAACTAGTCCAAGTGGGAAGAAAACAAACTGTGATTAAGGAATAATGATCTAGATGCCACAACTAGTCCCATCCATGGAATTTGATTAGATCATGCATGAACACTTGTGATTCATATGGTTGGGCATAGGGGGTACCTCACTGCTCATCAATCATGCATTAGGATGAATAGCTACAATGGAGGAACATTGAGGGAAACATCGTGTTGCTGCCTAATCATTCAATTCTTGCCATGCTACTTCAAACTCTTATGAGGTTGGGCATCTAGGGGCTCAATGCTGAATATGTTTGGTAGGACCACAACTATCAGGACTATCATCCCCCTAAGGCATAATGCAATATAGATTAGAAACAAGAGAGACAATATATAATCTCTAACAAGAAATGGTTTAATAACTTGTTATTCCTAGTGAGCCAAAAATAAGAAGAGGATTCCTTTTCTGGGGTTTCTCAATTCACTAAATCTCCTCCCCTTGGCTTTGATGAGGGGGCCCTAAACTAGAATTTACAATCTACTATAATTAATCCTAGTTTGGGCAAGAATGGGTTCCATGATCATGAAGGCTTCAAAGGTGGGAATTAAGGCAAGAGCATGGATAAACATGATGATCATGGTCATGAGTGGAGAAGATGGTGCAGTAGGAACCATGCTAGTGTTGGTTCTCCTCCCTCTTATTCACCTTTAACATATTCTTCTTCCTCCTCTAGCTCCAAAAGTTGTAGAGTACATGACCATGATGGAGGTGATTGGTAGGATAGAGGTGATCATAGGGCCTACCAGACTAGTAGAGACCAGGGGCATGAGCAATCAAAGGAGGTCCACCACCATGAAAGGAGGGGTAGTAGAGGGAATCATGGGCATCATGGTTATCACAAAGGCCTGGACCATGATGAGTCTTTGCTTGTAACAAGAAACATGTTGAACATTGTAGAGGCCATGAGAATCCTAATGAAGCATGTGAAAGATAGCATAATTAAATGGCTGGATATAAACAATATCTCCAAGTTTGAAAGGGGTTACAACTCAGGTTCCTAGAATCATCCTCAAGTCTTTCATGATGCCTATGCCTTGCAAAATATCTAGAATGAATGGTTTAAATTTTTTCCCAAGTAAGTTCATTAAAAAATCTAAAATATGGTATTGGTCCTTAAAACTAGAATCAATCAAACATTGGAGTATGATGCTTGAGCTCTTCAACGATAAGTATCAAACATACTCTTAAGTATCTAATATAAGAAAGTAGATCTAAGGTTGGAAATAAGGAACACATGAACCCTTAGACATAGCCATGGGCAAGTACTATTCTCTCTTGCATAGATGTCCTAACCATGGTCCTTCCCAAAGGAAGTAGCTTTGTCATATCATAGATGGACTCCAAATAGAAACAAGAAATCTTAGGATCTATGCCAAAGGGAGACTTTCAAAACTTAGAGTCCATCAGATCCAAAGGTTGATAGTGTAGGTTTCTAAAGAAGAAGGAGAGTTAGGAAAATGAAAAGTGTAGAAGAATATAATCAAGATCCTTTCATTTGTGAAAGGGAGGCCCAATTTTGTAATAATGAGGAGGAGGACTATTTGATGAAGTAGTGCAATGAAAGATCTTACCAATTCAAAAGTCTATTTTAAAAATTTTGGCTAAGATAGACAAAATGTAGGACTTCTTGGATAAGAAGTTCCAAATTGATTTAAGAATAATAGAGGAATACAAGAAGCAAAGTATTAATCATGATCATAGGAGAAGGAAGGAAGCTATACATGCCCACCAAAAGGGGAAGGGAAAGGTTGCTACAGTAGAGGAGGTTGTGGACTCTGAATCAAATGATGATGGTAGCTATGACATCTACCAATATAGACATCCTAAGAAATGTTATCCCATTATGTCATACTTGTAGGAGTTTGGGGTGTATGGTATAAATCCTATATTGGCAAGAAGGTAAGCACCTAGAAGGTTCTCTTATCCTTAAGAAAACCCTAGGTAGTTCCACCAAAAATAAGCCTATTATCCAAGTGGAGCTTCACCACAACATTATGATTAGTACCATTAATGACAACCTCCATAGTCATGGGGGATGCCACCACTAATGCAAAAATACCCTTACTAGAAACTTGATCCATATGGGTACTATCTTCAATAGCCCATTTCTTCATGTGGTCCTTCCATTCACACTTCATTATAGCATCACTACTACCGTCATAAATACTATACAACCTAATATCGAAGAGGGGAATCCCCATTTTCTCATTATCCTCTTCATAATTTTGCACATGTCCCTCCACCCTCAACTCAATTTCCACCTACTCCATCAATGTAGGAAAAACTTTTAGCTCAATTTCAAAAATGTAATACCACCAAGGTTGTTAACTTATAGCTAGCTTCTTAGTCAAGTGGTTTAGAAAATAAACCCTAAAAAAGATTCTTCTTCCAAAACAATAGTTCTATAAAGCCCTTATAGAAACATGCAGTTGATAGCCCTGCTTCTCCCTCATCCTCTGTGTAATCTTTCAAGTCCCCTTCAAACTAAATGCCTCCAAAGATCCACACTATCATGTTAACCCATGCAGTCTCTAATTGGATTAACGATTACCATCTTCCCAATAAAAGAATTGATCGTAGGAGTCCCTTAATCTATTTGCAAATCATCAAGAATGAGATATGCAAGGCTCTTCTAGACTCAATTTCTAGTGTGAATTTGATTACTTATGAGATGTACAAAGCTTGAAAAATGCCTCCTCTCAAGAAGAGAAACATTTTTCTTGAGTTGGTAGATCAATTCATCACCATTCCTTTGGGGTTGATAGAGGACATTATGACCATTGTTTGTGGGTGGTCTTATCCTACCAATTTCTTGATGATTTGAGTTGATAATTGTAAGGGGAACTTCCCAATCATCATGGGAAGGGCTTGGCTAAGCACTGTTGATGTGTAGGTAGGCATCAAAGACCATTTTCTTAGAAATTTCCAAAGAAAATGATTTTGGAATGATAGAGAAGAAGTAAGTTCCATGCATTGTGTATAGTGACACAAGGGGAAACTATGTGCATAAGTTGTGATATGTGAAAAGTACATCTATTATAGCATGCAGACAGTGTGCAAATGTGATAGAAATTCAAAGGTGCCCATATGTAGTAGCCGTAAAGTAGGAGGCTACCCAGTGGCTAACAATTGATCCTAAAAGTAGTTCAATAATATGTATGGAACCAACTAGGAGCCTAACAAGTGCATATGTTGAAGGCATGGATGAAATTGAGCAAGTTCATTGCAAACTCTCCAATGATGAACTTGATGACACCAATTGGGGAGAGTTGGAAATCCCTAAGAGATTTAAACATGAATCCCTAGAGTTCAAAACTCTATTGAGAAGAATGAAATATGCTTTTCTAAAAAATGGCAAGATGGTTATAATCAATGCCAATATTTCTCCTAAACAAAAAGAGAAGCTATTGAATATGGTTAGTAAATGGGAAATAACCTTTACATGGTTATATCATAAACTAACTAGAATTGATCCATGGATATGCTAGCACTGCATCTATATAGATCCCTTCATGAAGCGAAAGAGGCAACCGCAGCAACAATTGAATCCCAAACTAAAGTAGATTATCAAAGAGAAGATTAAACAACTCCTTAAGGTGGGGTTCATCTATTCCATTGTAGATAATAAGTGGGTTAGCCCACCTATGATAGTGCCAAAGAAAGGTGATAAGTGGAGGGCTTGTATTGACTTCAGGCTATTGAACATGGTGAAATACAAAGATCATTTTTACTGCCATTTGTGGATATGGTGTTGGATATCATCTTTGGTCATTGCTATTATAGATTTTTGGATGATTATAGTGGTTATAACCAAATCTAGATAGCACCCAAGGATTAGGCCAAAACAATGTTCATAAGTCCTTGGGGGACTTTTGCATATAGAAAAATGCCATTTGTCCTATGCAATGCCTTTGTAACCTTCAAACACCTTGTCTTGAGCATCTTTCAACAAAAAATTACTAGTGGGATAAAAGTATTCATGGATGACTTATTCACCTATGGGGCTACATTTGAGCAAGCCCTAGACCAGCTTGAGCAAGTGCTAAAAAGGTGTTTGGAGACCAACCTTTAGCTCAATTGGGTCAAAGTACAATTTGATGGTCTAGGAGGATATTGTCTTGGGGCACAAAATATCACAAGCATGGATTGAGGTGGACCCTAAGAAAATAAGAGTCATCCAACGAATTACCTACCAATTAAAAACTCTTAAGGATGTTCAATTATTTCTTGGTCACACTGGCTACTACTAGCACTTCATAAAGAATTTCTCTAAGATTTTCAAACCATTGGTGGAGCTTACAAAGAAGGATGCCCTATTCATCTAGAGTGAGGAATGCAATAATGCATTCTAGCAACTCAAGAAAAAGCTTATAGAAACTCTAATTCTACAAGCACATGATTAGTTAAGACCATTTCATATCATGATGGATGCTTCTAATGATGTTTTTGGAGCCATGCTCACATAGTTGGACGAATAGAATCATCCTTACTATGTCCACTATGTGAGCTGAAGCATTGTAGGTGCACAACTGAATTATAAAAAAACAAAGAAAGAATTAATGATGGTGGTGTATGCCTTGTATAAATTCATGCACTATGTGCTTGGGTACAAGGTGTTTATGCACATGGACCATAGTGCAATCTAGTTCCTTATGAACAAATCAATGGTAAGCCCTTGTGTCATAAAGTGACTAGTGATCTTATAGGAGTTCAATCTCATAATGCTAGATCAAAACGAAAATAAGAATGTGATCGCCAATCACTTGTCTAGGTTAAGATGGGACAATAAAGAGGAGGAGAGTCCACTTTCTGATCAATTTCCTAATGAACTCCTCTTTGCTAGTGTTATAACTAAACAAATTCCCAATAAGCCTAATTAGTATGATGGCATTCTCACCTACCTTCTCACTTATGAGATGCCACAAGAGCTAGATAGTAGGAAGAAATAATAGTTTCTTCACCATGTAAAAGTTTTCATGGAGATTAATAGAGACCTTTACAATGTGTGCATTGATGGCCTGGTTCATTTGTGTTCCTGATGCTAATCAACTACACATTTTCTAAGATGCACATGAGGGCCCTTGTGGAGGCCACTATGCTGGGAGATGCATGGCCATTAAGATCCTAATGGTAGGATATTATTGGCCAACACTCTTGATGAACATCCATCACTTTGTTTACTCTTGTGAATGTTTCCAACATGATGGTCGGATGATCACTCATATGGAGGAACATCACTAGTGGATTCAATCATTAGAACCCTTCAACATCTAGAACATTGACTTCATGGATCCCATCTCACCCATGTAAAATGGAAAGGCGTACATCATAGTTGCTACTGACTATTGTATAAAATGGGTAGAACTAGAAACCATCACTAACTATACATCTTTTACAACTACATGGTTTGTAAATCAAAATGTTGTAAATAAGTTCAAAATTCTATGTGCACCAATTTTTTAGAATGGTACTCATTTTACAAGCACCACCTTTTGGAAACTCATGCAACACTTGGTGAAAGGACATAAATTAACAACATCCTACCACCTCCAAGCTAATGGTCAAGCTGAAGTTACGAATAGGGAGATCACTAAGATCTTAATAAGAATAGTTAGCAAATATAGTAGAGACTAGAGCACTAAACTTAACAATGCCCTTTGGGCCTAGCGCTCAACCTAGAAACTCCCTATCAGCTATTCTCCCTATGAGCTGGTGTACAAAAAATTGCTAACTCTTCCTATTTAGTCTAAGCTCCATACACTTTCAACAATGATGAATCGTGTTTTTCATATGCTTCAATATTAGAGTGGCTGTTATATCGGGTACATGATATCATGGCCCAAGATGAAACATCGTGCATTCGATATCGCAAGGTTATTCCCGAGTCTATAAATATAGCCTCCAGGCACACGGATGAGAGTACTTTTTTGGCAGTCAAGTAGCAAAACTCTTGTAGTTTGTTCATTTGAGAGTTAGAATATTTTCCAAGTGCTCGCAGTAGGAGGTCTAAGTGTAATTGGATCTTTATTCAAGCATTGATGTACTTGAACACATCATTGTGTTGGCAATAAAGATGAGCTCTTTGATTCATCCTTGCAGAACTTGAGACTTTATTTCTTATCATTTATATATTGTGATTTCATGCAGTTTACATTAATGTTATTCATGCAATAATTAATTTTGATTAGTTGAGAAACTCATTAAAATACACAAGCATGATTCCTTTGAACATATATGTGACACTTGGTAGCTTAGAAACGGTTAGCATTTGACAACCCTGTAGTGTTTACACAAAGTTCAAGATGTTTCTAAGAAGTGGGAATGGAGACTTATGTTAGGCTAGATTAGACCATAGTCTACTTAGCACTTAATTACTCTCACTTTTATTCTTGGTCTAGGCAAGCAAATTAATAACACAAAAAATAATAAAAATCTTATGCCTCAATCACACTTAACCATAAAATGGCACTTCACAAGTGGGATTGGAAAGACAATGAATGAAAAAAATGCATTCTCTATTTAGCTCTAGTGTACTTCATAATTAAATTCCATGGAATTCAACCAGATCACACGTGAATACCTAGGATTTGTATGGTTGAATGTAGGGATACCTCGCTACTCATCATTGGCACTGTTACCGAGGACTTTAGTTTTATGTGTGCTATCTAAACCGAGTGAAAATTAGTAACCTTGTTATTCAAATACTAAGAGTCAAATATTCTAGAAACAAAAATTATTATTACAATTATATTGAATCTTAACCACATACTACATATAAATTCATTAACATAAAATGCCTTCTTCTCATAGGAGCCTTTCTCCACCCAGAGTAAACCAGGTGCCTTAGCAATACTAGGTGGTATATGCTCATCCCAATGAGTATGTACTAGACTTCACCTTCATCTTGCATCAAGATGAAATGCTACAGTGGTGCAACTTGAAAGGCAACATTGTGTTGCCACCTGATTGATCTATTCCAATGATGCTCTAACTAATGCTCTCATGACACAAACTTCAACATCTTCATGGAGAGTATGAGATGCAAGATCCTGACTCAAGGAAGTATCATCTCACTAAAGCACAAAGGCTAAGGGATCATCAACTAGAGCAGCAACACAAACTTGTGAAGGGCAAGGGGTTAAACACCTTTCCACCTCTACTTGGCCCACTGGATAGAGGTAAACACTTCTCTGGGGGCCTTTCCTTTGGTGATTCTCCTCCTTTTGAAATTGTTCAAGGGGCCCTCAACTAGAATGTACAATCCACAATTAATAATCCAAGTTCTGGTTAGAATGGATATAATGAAAAAATGGATCTAGTGGGGCAAGTCATGATAAGGGGGAAAAAGGAGGTCATGATCACAATCTTGGTTGTGATCATTAAAGGAAGGGTCATAGATGTCAACGCAAAGCAAGTTCTCCTTCCTTCTTCCCTTTATTGTCTTCTTCTTCTTCTTTGTCTAGCTTAGATCATGGTTGTAGAGGACATAACCATGATGGAGGTGATTGATAGGACTAGAACAATAGAAGGGACAATCAGGACAATTGTGATCAGAGGCATGGGTAATCTAGGGAGTGCCATCGCCATGAAAGAAGGGTTAGTAGAGAACATTGTAGGCACCATCACCACGGCCTTGATGAACCTCTACTTGCCACTTAAAACATGTTAAACATTGCAAAGGCCATGAGGATTCCAACAAGGCATGTAAATGATAATAGAATAAAGAGGTTGGACATGAACAACATCCCTCGGTTTGAGAGAGGCTATGATGTTGATCTACAAAATCATCTCTAGGCCTTCCAAGATGCATGTTCCTTGAAAAATATTGAGAATGATTGGTAGAAGTTGAAATGATTTCCAAGGACACTCATAAAGGAAGTAGAAAATTGGTATCAATCCTTGGAACCAGAATCAATTAGGCAGTGGAGTACACTGTTGGAATTTTTCAATGATAAATATCAAATGTACTCTCAAGTGTCCAATCTGAGGAAGCAAATCCAAGGGTGGAAAAAAGGAAACCATGAGCCCTTGGATGTCACTATTGCCCAATAATACTCTCTATTGCATAGGTGTCCCAACCATGGATACTCTTAACTTGATCAACTTCACCATATCATAGATAGGTTGTAGTCTAAAATAAGGAAACCCCTTGGGATCTATGCCCAAAAAAGATTGATAGAGTTAAGCACCCATCAGATTCAAAATTTAATTAAGTAGGTAGCCAAGGAGGAGGGAGAATTGAGAAAATGAGAAAGTGCAAAGGAATACAAGAAGGATCCTTCTATCTACAAAAGGTGGATTCAATTTTGTGACAGTGAGGATGAGTTAACCAAAGATGAGGTGGTTAACCAAAAAACCTTGCCACTCCAGAAATTGAAATCAAAAATCACATCTAAGGTTGATCAATTATGGGACTCTATGGACAACAAGTTTTAGGGTGTCTTAAAAATTGCTGAAGAGTCCAAGAAGCAAAGTGGTGAGTGTGAGTGTTGGAAACATAAGGAAACTAAATGATCCATATCTAAGGGTAAGGGTAAAATGACTATGATAGAGATGGTTGCAGATGTGACATATGTTAGTATGAACATCCTAAGGGATGTTATCCAATTGTGTCACACTTGTAGGAATCTAGGGTGTATGACTTACATTCACAACTTGCACAAAAGAAAACATCCAAAAAGTTTCCTTATCCACATGGAAACACTTGACAATTCCACCAACCACAATAGTACTATCCAAGTGAAACTTCACCACAACCCTACAAATTGTACTAGTAGTGGTAGCAACCATAATCATGGGAGTTGGCACCTCTAAGATAGCAGTACCCTTATTGGTAGCTAGATCCCTATGGTTACTATTTTTAGCAACC